>VWZP01007503.1:291715-449870 GCA_013396995.1 Dicaeum eximium | reverse complement strand
CTAACTTCCCTGTCACATCTGGCCTTCATGCTTCAATAATCCCTTGAGCGCAGCTCATAAATAATGAGCACTCAGAGACAGGCTGCACAATTCCAGTGCATTCTATTGACTTCCAGGGGATGCACAAAAGGATAGAATGTATCCTGAAGGCAAAAGCATGCACTGTTTTCTCAGTCTTCTATCAAATGTGTATCACTAGCAATTTAATTAATATTTATTGACCACAGCCAGTAACATATATGGGGCACAAAAAGAATTGCTATGTGTAAACAGAACTGATTTTTATCTGCTTCTTTATTTAGCATTACCCTGCTATCCATTTTAGACCTTTTGTTTAGCTGAATGTGATGAAGATTAAAAATATTGTGATTTGAAAAGTAATGGGAAAAGTGCAAACAAGCAAACATCCAAAAATATCATGTTTAAAAAAACCCAAACAAACAACTCCTTATCCATGTATAAATACTCAAAACTAAGTGAAAAATAACTTTAATCTTGCCAATATTGAAAAAAATAGAAATAAAATATGCATGCATCTAACTACATGCTCAGCTGAGGTGAGTTTACTAACTCTGTTCATACTTCAAGAGACCCACCCTCTTTTGTTTATTGACAGACTAACTTGATGCAGTGCCAAAATCTTTGTATGTGTTGCCTAAAGAAGGAGATGCAGGGTAAGAAATTTAGGGGAGATATGATAAAAACCCATTCTATAAACCTCACAGAAGCATGTCCAGGTAGAAAATGAAAGAAAGACAGAAACAGAGATCTCCTTTCCATATCTGCCTCTTAGTAGATTACAGCTTCACTCTGGCTTATAAGAATGTTACACCCTCCATTCCAGACTTTTTATTTGGAATAGGGTTTGAAATGAGCAAAGGGATTTATTTTGTTAGCAAGAAAGAAAACAATATTCAGGTTCAGTTCCAAAATATTCAAGTCAATATTAGTTTTAAAAAATAACAAAGAGAAAAAAATGCATCTGAGAACTTAAAAATGCAGTTTTGGGTCCAAATGTGTGCCTTTCTCATATATTTAGAGCTAGCCTATTGTTCTGTTATTCCTAAACTGTACACTGCAAGGTGTTTCCTTTAGCCAAAGCTGACAGTTTTTTACTGAATACAACTTCTAGCTTTAAACTTTCGCCAAGTTGTTTTTTTTTGGGATCCATTCCATAAAGGCAAAGGGAATAACTTTCTGATGGTATCATTTTGGTATCTTATAGTTTTCTTTTCTTTCCTCTGCAGGCTTAAGTTGTAACTGGGTATCTTGTTATCAGAAGCAAAATGAATAACTCAACGTACATAAACTCTTCCACTGAAAATGTGATGGCCTTGGAGAGCCGCTATAAAACTGTTGAGGTGGTGTTCATTGTCCTGGTGGCAGGGTCTCTCAGCCTGGTCACCATAATTGGCAACATCCTGGTCATGGTGTCAATCAAAGTCAACAGGCACCTCCAGACCGTCAACAATTATTTCCTGTTCAGCCTGGCCTGCGCTGACTTGATCATCGGCATCTTTTCCATGAACCTGTACACGCTCTACACTGTGATAGGCTACTGGCCCTTGGGGCCCGTGGTGTGTGACCTCTGGCTGGCTCTTGACTACGTGGTCAGCAACGCCTCTGTGATGAACCTGCTCATTATCAGCTTTGACAGGTACTTCTGTGTCACCAAGCCTCTGACGTACCCCGTGAAGCGGACCACGAAGATGGCTGGCATGATGATCGCGGCCGCCTGGGTGCTGTCTTTCATCCTCTGGGCCCCTGCAATTCTTTTCTGGCAATTCATTGTGGGAGGAAGGACTGTCCCAGATGGGGATTGCTACATCCAGTTTTTTTCCAACCCTGCTGTCACTTTTGGCACTGCCATTGCAGCCTTCTATTTGCCCGTTATCATCATGACTGTCCTTTACTGGCAAATCTCTCGAGCCAGTAAGAGTCGGATAAAGAAAGGAAAAAAGGAAGCTGCCCAAAACCAAGAAACAGTTTCCCCCAGCCTTGTCCAAGGTAAAATAGTGAAACCAAACAATAACAATATCCCGACCAGCGGAGACGGGTTGGAGCACAGCAAAATTCAGAATGGAAAAACCAGCGGAGAGACTGTGGCCAATAACTGCGTTCAAGGGGAGAAGGAGAGCTCCAACGACTCCACCTCCATCAGCGCGGTCGCTTCCAACTTGAAAGAGGATGAAGCTACCAAAGATGCCAGACAGGCTTCTGCCTCTCAAGACCACGTCAAAGCAGAGAACTCCAAGCTGACATGCATCAGGATAGTCACCAAGTCCCAAAAGGGGGACTGCTGTGCCCCTACCAACACCACCGTGGAGATCATAGGCACGAACGGAGAGGAGAAGCAGAACAGCGTAGCCCGGAAAATCGTCAAGATGACCAAGCAGCCAGCCAAAAAGAAACCACCCCCTTCTCGAGAGAAAAAGGTGACAAGGACGATTTTGGCCATCCTCCTGGCTTTCATCATCACTTGGACCCCATACAATGTGATGGTGCTCATCAACAGCTTCTGCACATCCTGCATCCCCAGCACCGTATGGACCCTGGGTTACTGGCTCTGCTACATCAACAGCACCGTCAACCCCGCCTGCTATGCGCTCTGCAACGCCACCTTCAAGAAAACCTTCAAGGACCTTCTTATGTGCCATTACAAGAATATAGGAGCCACAAGGTAAAAAATGATGATGAAAATAATTATGGAAAGGGTGAAGAAGTTCCAAATTAAATTTAAAAAAAAAAAAAAACCAACCCTTGATGCTATAGCACTTTATGCTCTTCTATGGAATGTGCAACCCAGGATGTTAGTGGAAATACTGATAAGGGGCATCAGCTGTACCCCTGAAGACTACACTTTAAAACATATTTTTAATAAATGAAAATAAATCTTTAGGACACAGGGATGTTTGAGAAATTATTCAAGTATGTGGACTGGAGGCATAGTTCCTTATTTTCTGAGAGTATTCTACAGAAGGGCTTAAAAGTCTATGATTTTTGGTCATTCTGTGTAAAATACTTGTTCTTTTGTTCTCTTTTTCTTGTTTTTTTTTCCTGTGTGTGTTTATTACATCTTCATCTAGGTAAAAAAAAAACCACCAAATTTTAATAATAACTGTGTGGAAGAGGCATAGGAGTTTGGAAGTTCATTGCATAATCCAAATCAATCATGGCAGAAATTTTCTAAAGCTCAAAGTTATCTAAAGCTGTTTTGCCACTGTCATGTAAGAAGCTTAATGTTAGGTAAATCACGATGAAAGTTTTTTATGTTGTTTATGACACCACCATTTCCAAAACTACATCAGGTCTGAAAGTGTTCTTATGTGCAACATGTAATCACTGTATATTGTTCCAAGTCTGCTGCTTGCCCCATCCCAGGGGCTTTTGTTCTGTGACTACTTCATCATGACAAGATCAAGGTGAAAAGACGTGGTCTCGTCCCGATTGCTACATGCCAAGACTTCTTCAGCATCCGTGTAAACCAAAGCTTTTGAGACTATTTTGTTCACTTTGTTCGTCACATAACATCAACCTGTGGATTTGTCTTTTACCGTCATCAGCCTTTTCTTCCTTTCTGCACCTTAATTGTCCAGGGCAAGACTGAATATCAAAAGAAGCTGTAAATTTAAAGGTCTCACCCAGTCAGCCACCAAACAAAGGGTCTCAGCTGAAGAATAGAAAGAGGATTATTACTAAGAAAATGAAAGGCTACATCCATTTAAAGTTGGATGTACAGATGAAGAGGTATGTTGAGGCTTCACAGAATGAATAGTTCATATTAGATGACCATGCTCTTGACCTGTCAAAAGATGATTCTATGATTAATTTATTGAGGAAAATAATAAGATAGACTGACATACCCACCTGGATGAAGCTCTGCTAAGCCCTTAGTGTGAAACTGAGGTCCTTTCTGGGTGAATCCTGGGTCCTTTCTGGGTGAAGATGTTTGCTTTCTGGAAAAGATATTGGTCACATTGCCTTGTACTACCTGAGAGCCATATTTTGACTGTAAGCCAAGAGGTAACACTAATAAAAAGGCAGAGGGGAAAACTGTGATTATAGAAAAACAGATATGGAAATATTCTTGATGGGAGTCTGTCTAGGGTTAACTTCAAATATTTTTTGCTACTCTACACTAGTTGAAATTTAGCCTTTTTTTCTGCCTGACAAAGAATTTAGTATTCCAATATTTGATATTTACTGTAACGAAATGAAACATTTTGTGGACAGGTCAAAAAGTATCAGATTACTGAAAGCAGAGATTGTCTGTGAGTTATGCATATTTTATTTACCTCCTTCTTAGTACCTCTAAATTCCAGGCCCTAACAAAGGTACATTTATATATTTTGTTACCCAAAAAGAGCATAGACAGTGTCCTGAGGGTCTCTTTTCTGTAGTGAAACCCACCCACCAAACAAGACACCAATTCCTTCTGTTATTTCATGATACAAACTTGGAGTAGCATTCCAAAATGCACCTCAAAATAGCAGCTGCTGAGATTACAGAGAAATTATTCTTGCAAAATTAAGTTTTACATTTGACAAGCTTAATGGAACAGAGTGTCAAAGCATTTTGGTATCATGACAATTTTCATGTCTTGCAGTACAAGTTCCCAGCAGAAAGTGAAAATGAGGAGGATTAAGCTGCAGTAAATTAAGGCCACATTAAAGTCTGGATTAATGTGTCTTAATATGAAGTCATTGAATTTATACCCCTAGTGATTTCATCCTAATATAACTGTGCAATATAGCCAAGAATCTAATTTTGCAACTCTCACTTGCCTTGAGTCATATCTACTATCACTATTTTCATCTTCCTGCTTGTAAGGAAGAATAACTCAAAAAACCTTGCCAAACTGAGCACTGCTTGCCTTTTAAAACTTCATTCACTAGGTTTATCTTGATAGGTCAAAGGAAGGACTTAGACATTCCTAGGCTGTTCTTTACAGTGTTAAAAAAATTAATAAAATACCAAGATAAAATAAAATCAAATATGTTCAGTTTCTAAATCTGACTTCTTTAGAAAAGTTTCATAAAAGAAACACACCTGCTTCTTTCTTTCAGAAAGTGCCGTGGGTATCAATAGTACAGGTACCCAAATTGGGAAATAATGGTTTGTATGGCCATACTTAATCTTTTAACTCTGGTTTTCTGGCAGGTGTGCAAATCGTTTATTCTCACATTTGAAGATATCACTTGTTCATAACGAATTAATCTAACAGCTAAGGACACTCCTACAGGTTAAGAAGTGCTACAGATATATTGCAATTATACTCCTTCAACATGTGATATGATGACACTCAAAATACCACAGGAAGAAAAGTATTTTGGGGCCAGCATTCATGAAAAAAAGAAACAAATAAAGGCAAAACATCAATTTGAAGTTTTCTAGCACTTTTCCCTAGCACCACCCTCACTTTTAATCTTAAAAGACAAGGTGCTTTGATTTGTGTTATAGTATATTTAAAAGCCTTGCGGGACACTCAGTCCTCTGATTCCACCCTTTAACAGTTCCATGCTACATTTACATTTGCAGACAATTCAACAGTGTAAAAATAGAAGACATACTGCACCTATGTATGGATTCACAGGCATGCAAACACACAACCCTACATGCTTTATATACATGAAAAATAACCAGCTAATAGTCAAGATATTGCATGGGATCTTGTCTGCCTAGTGTGCATGGCCAGCTGCTGGGAGGTGCAGAGCCAACACTTATTGCACTGTCCAGCCCCTCCTGAAGGCAGAGAAGAGGCAGAACCTGCCCCCAGATATTGGGAACCTCTTGTGTCTTCAGCTGGTTGTGGCTCAGTAAGACAAAAATGTGCCAATGGTTCAGAACCACAAAATAATTTGTTCTTGAGCATCCTTTGAGCTTTCATGTCTTTCCTTTGTGTCCCAAACCACGTTCACCAGGTTTCACTTCCCTTCTGAGTGATAGTCCTGCAGGATCTAGATGTCAGTCTTGAGGAGCAGCTCTCCCTGGGTAACTTCGGCATCCCCTGGCTGTCACCTGCACCCGCTGGTCCCCAAGGTGGCCCTGCTGCTGGAGCTGCCTCATCTTCACCCTGGGCTTGGCCAGAGGATCCCAGCAGCACATCCACACCCTGTGCTGCACTGGCCACTTCTGTTTCACATAGAAATCAAGCACACTGTGCAGGTGACTCATGAGAACAAAAAGGAAAAGAAAAAAAAATAATCCCCAAACCGGTAACCAACAAAAAAAATTGCAGCTAGAACTTCTTGCCCCTTCCTTTTCTTCCTCTTTCATTACTTCCAGAAAGAGGCAGCCCACAGGGAGTGATTTGTGTTGCCATGGGACAGTCCAACCTTCAGGAAGAGAACAGCAATTTGGAGATGTATCAATCCAGGGGGCAACTTTTCTGAGTATTAAAGATGTCTGTGGTTGAAGAGAAAGAAAGAAAGGAAGAAAGAAAAAGAAATAACGAAAAGGAAAAGAAGAAGGAAAGCAGGAAAAAGAAAGAAAAGAAAGAAAAGAAAGAAAGAAAAGAAAGAAAGAAAGAAAGAAAGAAAGAAAGAAAGAAAGAAAGAAAGAAAGAAAGAAAGAAAGAAAGAAAGAAAGAAAGAAAGAAAGAAAGAAAGAAAGAAAGAAAGAAAGAAAGAAAGAAAGAAAGAAAGAAAGAAAGAAAGAAAGAAAGAAAAAGAAAGCTGAAACAAAATCTAAAATCTGTTTTCCAGTGACAACAAAATCTAAGAAAAACTTGTCAGCCTTCTTTCTGTTTGAGATTTTCATTTGATCTATTAGGAATCATAGGATCTATCAAAAGCTAGCAAAGTATTTGAATGCTGCCTGATGAAAGACAGTCAAAGACAACAAACACATCTATATAGGCTAGGCTGCTTTTTCTTGCTTTCTTTCATTGTTTTTCTGCTGTACAAAAGCTCACAGGAATGGGAGTGCTCATGTGGACCCCAGAGATCAGTTGTTTGGCATTCACAAAGCATCAAAGGGACAAAAGCAAGTGCTAAATCTATCAGTCCTCTGTTTTATATTCTTCTGGTGGAGGAAAACATCTTGACAAGAAGAGGTGCCTTCAAGAAGTGTGGCTGTGGTGAAAACAGCCCACACTGAAGAAACCCTTGAAGTGGCCCAGCAGCTCCTGGCCTCCCACCCAGGGAGAGGAGCAGAAGGGCAGAGACTTCTTTTGATTTTATCTCCCATGGATTCGAATGTGTCCATCTGTCTGTTGGACTTGCTAGCAAACTCATTGTCCCCTTCCCCAGTTTTGACTGATTTTGATCTCTGCTCTCCATTCCTATGAATGAGACTTTCCTATGGATGAGCGAGTGTGGCCTCAGGACGCAGCTCCCAGTTTCTCCTGCCGTGCTGGGGTGGCACACTGAATTTTTCACCTCTCCTGACAGTACCTCTCCTTGCTACTTCTGTGCCCCAAAATTAATCACAGCAGTGGCCTAGCAGGACTGAATAGCTAAAGCAACCTGACGGCAAACCTGGCATGAATGCATCTTGGGGCAGGAGTGGAGGGAGGGAGTGGAGAAGAGCAATGCTGATGTTTTTTCTCCCTTCCCTTAAATTAAAATTGTAAAAAATCTTTAATTTTTGACAAATTGCGGTGTTTCCAGGTCAAGGATCTAAAGCTTTACAAAAGAAGAGGCAGGGAAACAAACTCTGGCCCTATGCATGGGGGGCATTTGCTGACAGTGAGTTTGGAGTTAAATAGTCCCGGATGACAACAGTGCAAGTGGTAGAAATTGAGAGGCTTGAAAGAAGTTAGCTTTTCTTTCACTACAGACACTTACAAGGTTATGATTCCTACACAATAGTGTTTTTTCAGTTCTTGTATGTCACAAAATGCTCTAGACTTTTAAGGAATCTTTCTTTTTTAAAATTCATAGAAAATCTTGCCTTGAAGGAACCTCTGAGATGGTCTTTAAATTGCTGTGGTGTCTCTGCCCATTTCTCCTCTTTTGCCACAATTTTACCAAAAAGCTTTCCTCCCTCCTCACTTTAACAAGTGTCACCTGTGTCACAGCTACAGGCTTGTAGTTTCACTCACCTTTCAGGCACTGTGAATGCTGGCATTCAACCTCTTTAACTCACCCAAAAACTGCCTTCCCTGGCATGCAACACCCTCCTCCACTGAAGCCCAAGCTACTGTGTGGAGCGGCAAGTTCCATAAATCCTTTCTGCAGGGGTTTTAAATTGGAAGTAAAACAAACCCTCACATGAAACAAAGCCAAAGCAGTTGTTTTGTTCCCCAGTTTTGTTATCTCTGTGTTAGGCACAAGGGTGTATAGTGTCCAAGGGTGAATGTGCTTGCAGTGGAATATCGTGCTGCCACATGCACGGATTAATTTTCTGCTCTGTGCAGCAGAAAGGCAGCCCTGCCTTCCCTCGAATCCCCTTTCATTCATGAACTTACAGCAGAGTATTCACTGAGAGTCCAAACCTAAGAATGTAATTATAGCAAGACTGAGTTGAACATGATTCATTTACCACAACCAATGCAATTATTTCTCCTACATTTTTGCTTCCCTACTTTTGCAATGGCCTCTTTTGCTACACTGTGGAGCTAGTGGGTTACATGAGCATATCAGTCCTCCCAGGCCTCATATTTCAAGGTACTGGGTAGATTTATTGAACACATTTCATTCCAGTAATAACCAAATAAAAGAAAATAAATTCTGGTGTCTTTTTGCCTTCTGAATTTCTGCATTACCTGAAATGTGCCACTCAGTAACTATGCTTTGTCATTTATCATCTTTCCACTGGAAAGAACTTTTCTTTTTTTTCTTTTCTTTTTTTTTTTTTTTTTTTGGTTAATATTTGCCAAGCAGCACACAGAAACCATTTTCTGAGATGTCCCAAAGTGCTCTGACTCTGGCACATGAGGCAGTGTGATCACAGCCCGAGTTACAGTGTCCTTGAAAGGAAGAATTCCACTGAGTGTTTAATGTCTGGACTGACTCACCTGACAGCACTGGAGAAAGCTCAGGGGGACAAGTTTGGTCTGTTCTTACTGGCGAAGGGACAGGCAAGGCACAGCTGGATTGCTTTTCTGCTTCCCCCAGCTCATGTAGGCTTCAGGGAAGAGGTAGGGATTTCTGCCCCCTCTGGAGACTCTGTCTCTCCACCTGCACTCCAAAGACAGCCCTTCCCTGAAGCACATCATGGCAGCAGTGGCAGTAATAGTGACAAAAACACTGGTGGCAGTGCCATGCCTGCCAGCCAGCAGGCATCCTTCTATCCCATCCCTTATTTCTGGTTGGTAGGTTAGAGACTAGAAATTTGTAAATACAATAGTGTGTTTTAACATGACCAACACCATGTCTTGACTGTGTAAAAAATAACACATTATGTGTAATACTATCCAGATAAGCTTATAATGTAAATATATCTACAATGAATGTCAAATTACGCTTCAAGCTCTATGTATGAGGAAGAACCTCATCTCTTCTTGGGATCTTTTTTAACTTAACAATATGAAAAACTTGTTATTCATTTATATATATATATATAAAATATATATTTAAAAAAACCTGCATTCTTTTCTTCAAAAGAAAATGCTACTGCAAGAAAGAAGAGAATGCATTACCTGAATGTGATATCCAAAATCAAGTGGTAAAACCAGGAACTGAGAATCTTACAAGTAGGGGACTGGTCCAATTCTTGATGCCGTACATTTGATCTCATATAAATAAGATAAGCACAAGTTTATGGTTAGCTGTGTAAAGCTGACCCACTCGATTATATATACATTATAGATATATATTTATATATGCTGTATAGATATACATATATTATACACAACATTCATACAGTGAAAGCAAAGTTTGATAAATAAATATATTAACTGGGAATTTTGATGTAATGTTGTGTTCCATTCTGAGGAAAAATGTCTGTGTTGTTCAGCAGCATTCTTATTTGTTATACAAGATGAAAAAAGAAGGTTTTTCACAAAAAAAAAGCCATGGAGGAATAAGATGATGAGGGTTTGAAACGTTTTGAAGAGACAACTAAAATTACATGCAATATATGTGTATGTACTTCTGCTGAGTTGTATTCCTAGTTAAAGCTTTGCATTAAACAGAGAATTATAATAGTAAAAATGTGTTTGTATGTGGTATCTCTGTTTATTTAATCTTTCTACTGACTGAATTACTCTGTGAGATGTAATAGTGATAGATGGGGAAAAATTGTTTTCCTACAGTAGGCATGGGCTGTGAGAATGTCTGTAGTAACCAGAAAAAAAATTCTAACCTTCTTTTCCCTGACTTCCTTGGCAAGTGTGAAATTCAAGAGAGGTCTGAAGTACTTCACCTCTCCTTGTTTTGTGCACATCTCTGTTCCTCCTTCAGGAAACGTCACCTTTAACCACAATGTCCCTTGAGCATTCTGACAAGGGCCTCCAATAAAACATTCCTCCAGATATTTCTGTCATCCAAGTATTGAAAGGGAATAGGTAAGACTCTTTTGTAGCTGTCCTGTTATATCCAAGCAAAATAAAATTTTAACTTTGAGGGGGGGTGGCACCACTAACAACCAAATACTTGTTGAGCTCCCTTTGCCTTACGAAAGCAAACCTGTCTGCATGGCATGCTCAGAAAGCATCTAGGAGTAGAGATAAAGAAATAAGGTGCCTATCCAGCTTCTCAGGGTCCCAGGATGCTGTTTCACCCCTCTGCAGAAGCAGACAGGGCTCAGAAGCAGCAAAGGGAGCCATGGGGACCACAGCTGGGGACCATGGGTGCCCAGGTAAGTTTGGCTTTTGGAGCACAGTCAGTCTACCAGTTTGACAAGTGATTGAAGGAGGGGGGTCTCTTGGGCATGGTGGGTGCATCAGCTCTGTCAGGGTCAGGATACTTTTGTCCAGCTGCTCCAGAATGAGAAGAAGCCATTTTAACAAAGTGGCCTATGCAGGGCCTTCCTTTTCCTAAGTTTTTCTTTTTAAAGTCTGAGGATCTCTGCTGTTTCCAGGACTTCACACCTGTCTCACCCTCTCTGCCAAAGACTTTCTGCCTCTGCCATTTGCTCTATTTTTTCAGCCCAAGGTAACCTTCAGACATTTCACCATCCCTGTTCACCTGCACCTTTTCACAATGAAAATGAGAAAAGCCAGATTTTCACCTGCTTCTGTCTCAGAGAAATCAGATAAACTGATGTGTTTGAATAGATTTATTTACTTATCCTGTATCTAAGCCCCCTGGCACCCTGCAGAGCAGGGACTCTACTGACTCTACTTAGGCTGTAAGGTGGGGAAATTTTAAGAGGTAGACCCTGAGGTCAAAAGACATTTGTAAGGATCACAACAGAGACACAAACAGGTACCTGAAATCCGTTTCCCCAAGGCACAACTATTTTTGGCATGCACATTTCTTATTTATGCATGTATTTAAGATCCACATTGGAGAAACATACAGCTAAGGCTACCTGTAAATTCAGAGCCCTGATGCTAAGCTTTTGTTCGTCTTCCCACACATATTTTGAAAATGTTTTTCCCAGTGCTGATTCTACACAGTAGAAAAGATACACGGATATGCCAGATTACCTACCTGAGCCATTCACTCAGACTCACAGTTTCACCACCAGGCTGTGAGCAAAGTTACCTTTTTTGTAACTTTGGAAAGAAGAGTAGAATCATGAAAGAGTAGAATCATGCTTAGCACAATGAAAATTACCACCTCAACCTTCAAGTACAGCCAGTACTTAAAGTACAATATTTGCAGTTAATGTAATACCTAATAATGTACATCATCTCTCCTCTGGACAGACATTTTGAGACAATGGCCACCAGGCCAGAAATGTCTTCATTAAGTGCTTCTTTTTGAGGCTATTTATTAGCAGAAAAATCTAGGTAAAGTGTAGCTACCTACTTCACCCTGAGTTCTGGGAACACCCCAGGACAATCAATACAGAGAAATGCTGCTATTTAGTAAATCCATTAACACTATTCTGGCCTTTTGCCAAGCACTGTGTGCACTGTCTAGATGTGGGAACCTACTTGGCAGCACTGGGACATTGACACCTTCTTCTCCATGGAGCTTGCCAACTTCACTTCTGCCAGCACACAGAATGAGGGAAAAGGATAAAATCAGCAAGAATGATATCGAAGAATTGCAGAGACAAAAATACCCCTTTCCTTCTAGTCTCAGTCTTTGCTCTGTCTTGCCACCTTCCTTGTCTTGTCTCCTTCCTTATTTTGGTCCTTCCTCCCTCTCCCTGTCCCTTTCTTCCCCTCCGGTCTCTGACAAATTTCATCTACCTCTCCAGGTTTCTCTCTCTCATTAACAGCTTGCTAAAGGTGCTAAATAAATCACTATGAAATCAAAGCCTTTGGCTTAAAAACACAAAGCAATGTAAGAGGGAAAGAGATAAGAAAGAATGCCTCAAAAAACTCTGGAGTTAATTCATTTAGTTTAGGGACCAAAGGTTTTCCCTGACTCCCCTCATAATCACTGCTATGTATTTGCCTGCAGTTGAAAAACACCTATAAACAGAGCTGAGCAGAGATTATTAAATCCATATGGCACAGGAGCAATATTCCTAAACAGAAGCATTGCCAGTGGCAGCTGCTCCAAATCATTTACTGGAACTACAGACACAACGGATCTGTGCTTTTGTAAAATTCATCCTACTAAAATGCAACCTAATTATGTTCCCTAAAAGAATAGGGAACAAAGTCAAAGCAGTTAAATATCTCTAGCACAGATTTACCTGAGCTCCTATTACAGATGGGAAGACTAAGCAGTGCCAGGAGCCCAAAGGAGCAAGAACTCTGTAAAAGTCACACTCTTTGGGACAAATGAAGATATTCTGGGGTTGTCTGGCCAGGTTGTCATTTTGGGTAAGAAGAGCTAAGCTACTGCCAATGTTGCATATCTTTCAACATGAGGATTAGGCTTCAGCATTCCTGCCACTGCTCAAGAGATAAGGATGAGAGCAGAATTCAGTGTATACAGGCTTAGTCATTAAAATAATGGATGTTCAGGGTGTTCCACAGAAAAATATAGTTGGACCCAATGATCCTTGAGGGTCCCTTCCAACTCAGCTTATTCTGCGATTCTGTGATGTCAAAGGAATTCCTGGTTTTGAAATGTTCTGGGAAAAAAGAGGGATAAGTTTTATGGCTTATGCACAGCCTTGAGCAGTGGCCAAGCAGAGACATGCACCAGCCTAGAACAAGCATCAGCAGGTTTCCATAGCATTTCACAGAGAGCAGGAATGACCATGATTTTTGTTCTGGGCATGCTTGGGTCATAATCCAGAGCATAAAATCAGCATGATTATGCCTTTATGAACACTTAAATAGGTGCTCCTCTAATGCTTGGGACCCTGCAAAGAGGAATATATACTTTAAAAGATACATACTAAAATATGTGCTAATCCCCTGGCAGATGCAGCTCAGAGTGGAAAGGGCTGAAAGGTGAAAGTCAGTGGTGTTTGCAAAGAACTGTGAAGCCACAGCAAGAAATGAAGATGGGGCATGTCATGCTTCATCTGTCAAAAGTAGGATACCCTCCTAGGGGCAATGTAGAAACATAACTTCCCCTTATTTAAGGAACCTTATTTAATTGCGTTGAAGGCCTCTTTGGATACAGTTTTTTCTGGCTATACTGATGATGGGGAGAGCCAGGGCAAGAGGCTCAGACAACTCTCTTTTGAACAGCTACAGTCAGACAAGATGCTTCTCAGTCCACATGTGCACAGCCCCAGGGTTTCATAGGTTTTGTAGATGAAGCTTTAACAATAATTATAATAACTGGGGGAAAATGAGACAAGAAGTAGAGAGGGGAGAAAAGAAGATAAATCCATTTTGCAAAGCTGCATACTGTATGGGGAGAAAATAAAGCTGATTGGTTGTTATGCCTTTGCTCTGTGTTCAGGAATGTCTTTTGTTCTGGGAGAGCATTTTGGTTCTTACAGCAGCAGCTGTTATGTCAAGTTTTGCATGTCCTTGAATGCAGTAGGGCCACCTTTGAGATAAGTTTCCTGAGGGCACAGGAGAACAGCCTTCTTTCCTTACCCTGGGTGCAGTGGTCATGGCTGGCATGGTCCTGCCCCTCTCACCCCCACCAAAGGCTCTTCATGAGAAGTGAACAAAGCAATAAGGCAGAGAGCTGCAGCCTGGTGCAGTGCCAGCTGGAAAGGGCAGAGCAGGACTGCTCTGTTAACAGGCTCTGACATCCCCATCACGTTTTCTCCTCTCCATCACTCCCTATTAGCATGCACCCCACCAAAGGTGCCTGGAAAGCCACTTCACAATAGCATCACCCCACTTGAATACTAACCTGAAATGAGAGGAGCCTTACAAAGGGAGCTGAGAACCTGATTGCAAAAGCCCAATGTGACAATCACTCAAAGGGCAACGGAGGGACAGGCAGTAGTTTACATGCACTTTTTCCATTTTCATCCACCCCTCCCTCTCTAAGTTTGCATTTTGTACAGAAGGGAAAAATAAAATAACTGGTTTGGATTCAATTCCGTACAAGTTGCTGCTCTTCCTGTTATGCTGGACACAGGCTGTGACTGTGATGGATAAGCAATAAATATACTGAATAAAAAATACACCCTTGGCTGTTAATTTGCCAGGAGTTGCCTTGAGACTCTGGTTTAAAGTAATTTCCATTGCACATCCCATCTCCTGCCCTATTGCCTTTTGCCTGTTTTTCCAGGAAACCTCCTCCAAGGGCCTTTCTTTCTATTAGGTTATGGGTCTAATCATGAAACAGTAATTCCTCAGGGGCCCAGACAGTGCTGATTACCTTCTAATGAGATAAAGTACCCCTCATTTCTAGGCCACTGCCTTGAAACCACCTCTAGTTTCTCCATGGCTAACAGTGATCCCAACCTGTTGGTAACAAAATATGTTAACAGTGGTGGGTACTGCTGCCCCAAAGCAATGCACTTAAAGGAAGAACCTAGATGAAATGTTGAATTTAGGGAAGGGGTGTTATGAGTTTTATCTTTAATTTCTGCTGGTTTTCATCAGGCCAGTAGCTTATCGGAAAATAAACTCAAAATTAATCTTCAACTCAGAGCAAATACAAGCCCAATGGCCATCTGTGAATATGTCTTACCCAAAAATTTGTCAGAAAATTATTCTAGAATGAAAGGGGCAAGGGGAGGGAGTGGTGTAGTATTATACCTGCAGTGACATAAGCATCAGAAAAGCAATTCAAAACTAGAAATGAAAAATTCAGCAAAATGAAAATTTCATTTAACACAACTGCATAATTTATTCTTTGATTATTATATGCATTTCTAAATGATGCTGTAATACATCATGAAATTCATGCACCATATAACATAAAATATTTAAAGCTGTTTCCAGGATTTCTCATTTAATGGAAAGTTGTAGAAACAAGCTTTTGTTCCAGGCCTAAACAAACAAAAGAATAATTTCCTGGTTTTCCATGAGTTGGAAAACTGTATTTCAATGTCCCCACTATTTGTGTGTCTGCCTCATGAGTATATACCCAGATGTACAACTGAAAAACCTGAAGGCCAGGATGTCGACATACAAGACATCACAAAATCAGGCACAGAAGCTGAAGTATAAATAACTACTGTCTCCTCAGTACAAATACATTTTTCAATATTTAAAATTTGCATTCAACGCAATTGTGCAGTGAGTGCGGTATGAGCAGAGCAAAAGAAAAATCTGATATTTTAAACCTCAGAAAAGCACTGAAAAGCAGGACTTTTTCAAAATCTGGGCAGGGGCGTTTGCTGTCTGCTGGGTTTTCTGGTGGTCCCAGAAAGAATGGGAACCCAACCCCCTGGGCCCTTTGGAGGGGGTTCCCCTGCTGAGTTCTTTTCCAAGGGTGAAGAACATGCAGGGCTCTATTTCTCTCAGTCTACAGGTTTTTGTTTATTCTTATCTTAAGTTCAGCACCATCTGCACACCAGACTCAGCATGCAAGAAGCAAAGCACAAAATGGACCCCAAACACCCAAAATCAAGGCCTTTTAAAGCTGTTTTACCCAATCACTTTCTAACACATACTTTGTTTTTACTTTTCTACCAATAACTTCTACTAATCTATGCACGTGACTTCCACATTACTGCTTACTCTAACCAATAACTTTCTGCCACCAGTGCTACAGAAAATGGAGCTGAAGAGGGACAACAAGGAAGAAGGGACAACACCCAAAATCCTCCATCTTGTGTCCTATTGACTCTCATATTAAAATCCTAAAACCCTAAATTCTTCACCCTGTGATAAACTACTACTACTACTACTATCTAATTCAAACCTGTGTGCTCTAACTCATCCCACAGCCTCGGCAACTTTTTCCAGGGACGAAGGCTAAAAGCAATGTTCTGCTGAGAGTCAGAGCTTTCTGAAACAGGCAAAGAAACATTCTCTGAGCCCTGGATTCCAGCACTATCCTGTTCAGCTCCTCAGCTGGGAGGAGGTGGTGCAGCATCAGCACACAGCCTGTCTTTCATGCCTGGTACAAACACGCCTCTCCAAACACCTGGGAGTGATCGACCCTTGTAAGAGTTTAGGCCAGCTAAACTGAGCTGAGCAAGGGCAAGGAGAACCTTTGCAGGCAAGAAGGGAACTCTTCTCTCCCTGCATAGCCTGGATGCCAAATTCCCTGTAGCCCTGTCTCAGGAGCAGAGCTCTGTGTATTGATCAGCACAACACAGCCGTCCACCCACGTGGTTATTAATGGCTAATAAACAGCTCCAGCACCCACAAGCTGCATTTTTCTTTAGCACCAGCCTGCAATCAATTAAATACCCAGAAGGGCTCCAAGAGGTGCCATCAATTGCAGAAGTTATTACACTCTCAGGATGTTTCACTGAAAACTCGCACACAAAGCAATTAGGTGTCAGATGCTGCTGTGTCTCCATCAGGAGCTGGCAGTGGGGTTGGGGCCCCTCGTGGGCACTGCCTGGTGCAGAGTGGCTGCTGCACAGAGCCCTCAACCTCCCAGGTCCCTCTGTGCTCAGATACCTGCATTGACTGCTCTGTGGTCCTCAGGAGCAAGAGAGGAAATTGGAACAGCTTGAAAGGAGCGTGGAGAACAAAGCACAGAAAAAATTATCTGTGGCTGGCTCCCATTAAGGAGTAAATCCTGTTTGCTGGTCAAAAAGCTCCAAAATACTGGGTGCTTTTTAAGGAAAATATGAGGAAACTTGAGTGGGGTATCCTATTTTCACTGCTTAATTTAACAGTTTGCTGTTGGTGTATATGAAAAAGGCAGCTGTAGCAAACACAAAGCAAATAAACCTGATTTTAAAGGCCAGTAGAAAAAAAAAAGAGTTAGATATAACTTTCATGTTCAGAAAAAAACAAGACAAGACTTCTTTTCCTGGTTGTTTTTCCTAATAATAGACAAGTTTTTAATGTAGTTTTAGCTATGTTCTCTAATGCATAGCAACTTCCATCCTGACTTTATGACATCCCTCATACTGGGATTGTAGTGAACAAAGCAGAAGGGAAAGGTGATTGACTTCAGGTCACCAGACCACAGCAAGGAGAAAAAGTGAGCTAACATCTTCAGCAGAAGTCAGCAATACCTAACAGGTCTCATTTCCCCTGTGCCCACACTTCTGACATAAGAAACAAATAGTCCAAAAATTTCAGCAAAAGTTATGACACAGGAAGACAACAAAACATTCCTCACACACCCAAACTCTTAGCCATAAGAACACAGAAACAGCCATACAAAATGTCAGAGAAAAACACTTAAATGAGCTAAGAACAACTTACATGGTAGCTGAGCAGGGACTCTGAGTTTGCAAGACTCCCTGTGCAATGACAGGAGCAGAGGTAGAAGAGAAAGTAGAGAACATCCCCAGTGCCTGAAAACTTGCAGCTGCATTGCTGGAGCTGCCTCTGCCTGTGGAGTGCTGACCATGGAGGGTCTCTGTTCATCCATAAGATCTGCTGGGATTCAAAAGCTCATAAAACAAATATTCCTCTGCCTGTCTGTCCTGGTTTCAACCAGGGCAGAGTTAATATTCTTCTCAGTAGCTGTTACAGTGCTGTGCTTTGGATTTAGTATGAGAATAGGGTTGCTAACACACTGATGTTTAGGTTGTTGCTAAGAAGTGTTTACCCAAACTCAAGGACTTTTCAGAAAGGTGCACAAGAAGCTGGGGGAGCAGCATATCCAGGACAGCTGACCCAAAATAACCAAAGGGATGCTCCATACCATAGAACATCATGCTCAGTATATAAACTGGGGGGAAACTGGCCAGGGGTGGCACAGGGACAGCCCAGGCATCAGGTGGTGAACACTTGAATTGTGCCTTTCTTGGGTTTTATTTCCCTCTCTCTTCTTTTCACTACAATTATTAGCATTGTTATCATTGGTATTATTTGTATCATATTTTGTTTTATTTTGATTATTAATCTGTTCTTATCCATGAGTTTTCACTTTTTTCCCGTTCTTCTCCCAGTCCTGCTGTCAGCAGGGGCTGTCAGCAATGTCTCCTCATATCTCCTGGCTGAACTTTTCCTATTATTAAGAAGTACAAGTGTGGAACAAAAGAATGACTCCTTCCCTGCTGGGTACCTGCTGTTAGGATACTCAGCCGTGGCAGAAGATGCCTGTGGGGGCCTCAGATATTGCCTGGGACAACTATCAGCACTGAATTTCCCCCCCTTTTTGTTTCCAGTGCTCTAAACTGAAGGTGGTCACTCTGTTGAGCATAAAAAACCGAATAAACAAATAAAAAGGTATTTAGCTGAATCTGTTGCACTTATGGATTTAAATGAAAATGGATGTTTCAGCCTTCTTGGACATGAGAGACAGAGATATGAACCAACACTTTCTAGTGGTAGACAAGCATTCCTCAGCCACAAAAGTATTGCTTCAAGCCTGAGAAAATGGCAGCAAGCTGGGAAAAAATTGTACCTAGAAATACAAACTAGAAGAAAGTGTTCAGTCTTCTCAAGACCTCTTTTATTCCTCACTGCCTCCAGTTAGCCAAAAAACCAGCTTCTTCCCAGCAGGCAGCTCTCAGGTCTTCCTCTCCAAGGCACCCAGCTCCTTACAAAAGGAGCTTTTCAGTGCCCTGTCATTAAAGGGAAGTGTACCAAAAGGTCTGGCTTTGAGACCCCAGCTCCTTATGTGGCTCTGAGTTTATTCGTGAGGTAGATGGATGTTTGGAAGCTCTGCATCTGGAGACATCCTATAAGGTCCATTCCCATTCATGACATATAGTGGGGGCAATTCAAACACAAGAGAATAATTACAGCAATAGGCTAGAACAGAAAATTGCCCTTTCCTTCAGTGTTTGAGAAGGCAGCATATTCCCCATGGCACACTCATCCTTACAAATGCACTTGCTGCAGATGAGGGTTTCCTGCTGCTTAATCAGAGGGAAATGCATTGCAGTGATAAATCATTGCCATGGAGGAGCAGCTGGGGTCCCCAGGCTGTCACCCACGATGCTCTGCCACTTGTCCAATGCTCCAGGCTCTTCAAATCAGGATCCAAACAGGTTTGTTCTCTCCAGCTCTGGAACTCCACTTGCTGACTGATGCAAGATCCCCCTTCCCCAGCCCGGATCAGCCACCCTTCTGGGTAGCCCCCCACAGTTCACACACTGGGCAGGACATTCTGTGGTATGGAATATCCCTCTGGTCCTTTTGGGTCACCTGTCCCAGCTGTGCTCCCTCCCAGTTTCTCTTGTGCAGCTCCTCACGGGCAGAGCATGAGACAAGGAAAAAAAAGTCCTTGATTTAGGATAAACATGACTTAACAAAAACCCTAAAACATCAGTATGCTATCAACTATTGTCATTCAGAATCCAAAACACAGCACTGCAATGAGAAGAAATTAACTCTGTCCTGGACACACACACAGTTCTGTAACCTGACCCAGCAGCTGACCACAGACACAAAGCAGACTAATTAGAATTACACAGAGACAGGCCTGGGAGCTGAGATGATGAATCAGCTCAGGTTTCATCACTCAGCAGTATTTGTTGTATAAAAATTGAGCTCTTCATCACACCCAACCCTCCCCAGCCCTGCCCTTCCTCTTCCCTCTTCTTCTACCTCTGAGCTTTCACCTCCAGGAAAGACCTTTGCCTTGTGCTCAGGGCCACAGGGTTCTGAAATCCTGGAGGTGCCAGTGGTGATGCTCTCACTGTGCAAGTGGCTGCATTTGAACAGGAGCTCATTCCCTTGTAGGCAGGAACCTTCCTTGAAACTAAGTTTCAGGGGCTGTTGGAACCCTGTTCATTTTTAGGACTACCTGTAATGAGATGCCAACACAAATGAAGGTGGATTCCGAACCCTTTTTCTCTTCTGAAGTCACAACCTGCAAATTTTTGAAAGTAATAAGATGAGGTGATTATTACAGGCATCCAGCTGAGACTTTTTTAGATGTCACTATTTCTTTTAGAAATAAAGCGATGCAGACAGACGCTCAGACAATCAAAAGCACTGAAGTACTGAACCTTCTTTGAAACTTAATCCATTTGCAAGCTTCTCCTTTTACACTAAATGAAGGAGTGTTCAAAGAACTGTATTTTTAACAGTGTGTTGGATTCACCACACAGTAAGAAAACATGAGGGATGCCACTCCAGAGTGCCATCCCTGTGTTTTTAAGGTGCACAACTTCTACATATTCCTGGGAGCTCTCCTCATCTATGGCATGCTTAGTAGGAAACAAAGAGGATATTTTGAAAACAATATCATCAAATATTTATGGTTAAAATCTACTCATAACCCTTACATTTCATATTTGTGGAAACACTCATGAGTACAGAGAACTGTCCCTTAAAATAAAATTATAAAACTCTCACTGGAAAAAGAGTGAAACTGGGAAGGATAATCTATTTCCTGTGCTGAAATCATCACTAGTACTGGTGAAATTCAACATTTGTGTTCTCTTTTTGTCAGCTACAACCCTATTTAGCAATGAGGTGGTCTGATACTAATTAGCCTTCATCAGCTACTTATCTGCCTTTATAATGAGAATTTGCAACTCTTTATTAAGCATAACTACTGAACATCCATATAAACAAGAATCTACAAGTTTTTTTCTGTCATTTCTCTAGAACTAAGACTGTTACTTAACAAATCCTCAAGGGAAAAAAGTGACATATCAGCCCAAGGCTTGCATGCCCTTCAGTATGGGGAAATGTACCAGAGTGTGAGTTCAGATTCTTTTCTCAGAATCCTAACATTCAAGCTCAGATCACAAGGCATAGATTCTTTTAGTTGTGGCATAAATAAAATACATATTTGAGTCAAGCAGAGCTATCTGTCAAATTTTTATCAAAATTATATATGGAAAAAAAAAAAAGCCAAAACTTTAAATGAATAATTGAAATATTTTCAGGAAAATGTAAAAAATAAAGGAATATCTTTGAAAAATTGCCTACATTATAGTTTAGTAAGTGAAAAATTAAGGAAAGGAATAGAAAAACAAACCTTGTTTCATTTAAGTATATTTTAACAGAATGTCTAGTGAGAAAACATTTTGTTTGACCTAGTATTTTTTATTATAATTAATTTTAGATTAATTTATGAAGCAGAAAATAATTGCAAAACCTTAATTTCAACAGTCATCTACTCTGAGCTTCTGCAGAAGAGATACCATGAATTACCATCAAGAGATTCCTACTGCGAGTTCAGAAATTCCACTTGAATTAATACTTGTTTTATAGAAAAACTTTCTGCTGAATCTTGAGACATTTTAAAAATAATCCTGGTTTAGTGACAGATTTGCTGGCAGGTATAATCAATTTCTCTTAAAGATGCTTCAGTGATTGAGTACTCTTAGCTTAAACATTTGCCATTGATTTCTGTTCTGAATTTGAGTAGCTTCAACTCCCAGCCATGAGAGCCATTTGGAGATTTTTATACTTTCAGAAGGTCAAAATGTTGTCTCCTAGTAAATGTGCTCCTCACAGGCACTTATCTACTGTGAACAGGCACCATTTACCTTTAAAGATAAAAGAAAAAGACATTTTACAGCCAAAAATATTTTTCAGGACTCCAGTATTCCTTATAGCTCTTTTCTAGACTTCTCAGTTTGTCAATATGCTTTTAAAAATATGAAACAGAGCTGATTGGGAATACTGTTTTATTTGAAGGAGCTTCCTCAATGTAAAACAAAGTTTTCCATGGAAACATGTGGATTTACAGGAGATTGCCAAACTGTCTCAGAATTAGACCAACAATGCAAATATTTTCTAGGAATGTGTCTGATACATGTACAAGTGATCCAAGTTCAAAGCAGGGATCTCAAACCTTTAATTCTGCTAATCCAAGGGATTGACCTAACACCAGCAGTGCTCTACATTGATTATCTCCAGTTGGAGTTATTGCATTTTTTGTAACTCACTGAAGCTCCGTGGACCTAAACTCAGAAAATTGTAATTCATTGTGCATTGCACAGGAGCTCTCCTGGCACTGCTCCTGGCATGAAAGTCTTGGGTTCAAATTCCTGATCCAAATGCAGCAAAGCAGAGCCCCTCAAACCTTGACCTGTGGCCAGGTGGGAAGAGCACCATGTTGGGTGTCCTGAGGGACTGTCCAAAGGGACAAACACGTCCATGCCCTGCTGCAGCACTCCCACAGGGAGCCACCTCTGCCGGGGCTGGGAAAAGAGGTGGCTGTGGCTGGGGACCATCAGGGAGGCTCAGATGCACCAGGTGCCAAGATGTACCCAGGCTTCAAGGCACCCCTGGAGTTTGGGACACTCAACCCAGGCACTGAATTTAAGTCCATGATGTCCCAGGGGAGAGAAACCACTACTTGCCACAGGCTGCTTTGAATGCCTTTGAGTTCTGGAGCTTTCACACAGCAAATTTCAGACAACTTTGGTTTGCAGGGCTAAAAACAATGACTGTGCCTTGAAACACCCTGAGAAACACAATTCCTGCTTTTCAGATCTCCTTACCTAAAAAAGCTATGTACAGTCTTGCTACATATGGTGGTAACAGTGGCTCTTCTTGTGGTTGATCTTTATTTACACAATCAAGGACTGCTTAGGCTCTTGTCTTGCTAATACACCATCCTCAGAACTCAAAGATTGCAAGATTATTCACCCTGATCCTTCATTCCTTTATCTCAATCATGATTTCTAAACACAGCCTTTATCTTATATAAGAAAGGCCTAAAATTTTCATTCCTAGATGAACAACCTTACCTTTAACCTTATTTTAAAAAAAAAAAAAGGTGGTAGTTGTTCAGCTGAGCCTCCTATGCTGTCACCAACATGCACTTTGAAATATTCCCACACACTTCATCCTTCCAGTTGGAGACAAGGTTTCCACAGCTGCTGTGGCTGAGGGAACAGTGCAAAGGGAAAGGCATCAGGACAAAGAGCATGTCCACAGGAAACCCAGGGAGATTTGCCCTTACTTGCATATCAAAAGGCAAAAAACTGCCATGAAGGCTTCTAGTTCTTAATCACCTACCAGCTATCTTTTCCATTCAGGAAAACCAGGCCTCTGAGAAATGTGGAGCATCCCACATCTTCTGAAGTCCTCTTTGCTCTGGAACTTGGCATTAACACCATCCATCCCTCCTGCAGCTTCAGTTCCTCACACAGGCAGTCAGTTTGGAAAGCAGTCACAGCCTTCTCCCTCTCTCTGTGACAAGGAACAAAAAGCAGTCCAGACAGGAGATTTTATATGTCTGGAAGGAGGGTCTGCCTATGTTTTCCCAAAATACAGATATAATTACTGTGCCTCAGGCAAAGAGAAAGAGGGACAGAGAAAGAATGTGTGCCTATAGGCACATAGCACAGCTTAACTAGGTCCTCTACAGTTCTTCTAGGTAAAGGCATTTTGCAGCTGTGGCATGCCCCAAATCACATGAGAGCCAGGTTCTTCTTTGTCTCAAGCACAGGGTGGCATTTAAAGTTTGGCGTGGATATTTTTAATGAGTATCCAACTTCTGCTGTTTATTTCAGTACTTGTTCCAGCCTCCTAACATAGATTATCTTTCCCAGAAAAACATTAGGAAATAGTGAAGTGTCTCTATCCCAGGTAACATGGGTGTACAAAGGAATCTCTTCTGTTTGGTGTGTACTTTATGAAATTCTATTCACAATTTCCCCTCTGTACAGTGCAGCTTTTTAAGGATGTACACAAGTAGTCTTGTAGGGTTACACCTTATGCATGCAGGTTTCTGTGGAGTTTCTCTTTTCAGTACAGACTCACACTGGCTCATTTTGCCACACATGGTGCTAACAACACCAAGGTTGTGGGATGGATCCCTGGATGGGCCATTCCCTGCAGAGCTGGACTTGATGAACCTTGTGGATCCCTTTCACACAGAATATTCTGTGATTCTGTGATACAGAAGAACACTTGTAATTTGTCATCTTGGGGGACTCCTCTAATCAGTGTCTCTTTTTCCTATTTATCCCTGGATGCACAGAATTATTCACACCACATTTTTTCCCCAAGAACAAAACTCCATCACTCAAGAGAGCAATCCCTGAACCATTTACTGTGCTGCTGACTCCTGAATTATCCCTCCATTTCAGAAGACAATAACTTTTGGTGTTGGGTTTTTTTTTTCTTTTGCTTGTAGACACCCAAAAATTTTTTTCTTAGAAATGCAGCCTTCTGCAGAGTTTATTTTTGCCAGCTAAGAACAAGCTGTGTTTTTTCCTCTGCCTTTTATTCATCTCCCCTAAGCCAGTAGGGCAAGCCCTCCCCAAAGCCTCTAAGCTCTTTCAGGGCCAACAGAGCCCAGCCAGAAGGAGCAGGGTTTATCCCTGCATGGAAAATCATAGTGTGAGTACACAAGACAGTGCTCTCAATACATACAAGGTTTGTGATTACAGGCTCATCCAGGCTATCCCAATCTCTACCAATTAAACTGTTTCACTAAAATATGTTCCTGATTAGTTTTAGAAACCAAATTTTAAAGTGATGATGTTTGGGATTTTTTTTTTTTAATCCCATGATTAAAATATTTCTATTCAAGCCTCCTCAACACTCTTACCCTTTAAGCGTAGTGAAAGCTCAATCTCTTGGTTTTACAAGTTTCTTAATACATGCAAATAAAATTCCCAGAGAAGACAGACATCTTTTATGAAAGCAATATTTAAGGGAGAGAGCTAAAATACCCATAATGTTGTATTTCAACAGGAAGATTCTCACTAAATGTAATTTTTTCTTTTCAAAGTGGATCTCACAACCTACTGCACATGAAAAAAAGAAAACACAGAGAGCTGTACCTTCCCTGAGGTGGTGCTCAAAGGGCAGGACTTGGATGAAGTGCCAGTAAAGGACACCTAGCCATCTTGTATCAGACAGGAGTGGCTCTGTCACCCCTTTCACAGCCCCAGCCCTGTACCCCAGGCTCAGCAGCAAGGGGCCACAGGCACAGCATCATTTCTGGAAAACAATCAGCATCACAGCAGATTAGCCTAAACCCCTTTTCTTTCCCAGAGTGGGGAATTTCTTGATTACCATAAGCTGTAACCTCATTAAAATATCACAAGGAAAATAACATTTCTGACATTCACAGTGCTTTTGGTTTTTTAATTCTCTCGTCCTCACCAGGAACAGTTATGGAGAGCGTGGGAGGACAACTCCTCTTAACCACAAGCAGCCTTGAAGGGCAAACAGCTCTGATCCAGGCTCCTGAGGAAGGGGGAAGAGACAATCCCCAAAGGAAGTAAATCTTCAAAGGCTGGCATCAAGACTATTCTGGGAAAAAGCAAAGTGTGTGTACCACTCAAGCTTAACATCCCATTTTCATCTCGATTTTCAGCTCCTAAAACAGATAAAAATGTAAAATGAGATTATTCTTTTTTTTCTTTTTTTTACTGAGGTACTCCTTTTGGACTGAGGAAACACTTACATGCAGCCCCTGGCTCAGCAGCTTGCAGTGGTCATGGTGTCTGTGCAGAGCAGCACTCCAGATGAGTTGAACCCCTGTTTACTTCAGACAGCTTGCTCCAAGCTTTCACAGAAAACAGGTGCTGGCTTAGGGAGAAATGGGATGAATTTTAAGTAGGAATACAAGAGCAGGTTTCCCTCCATTTAAAGTACTGCCTGGCTGCTCTTTCTAAGCACTACATAAATTATTGGGCAGACTGAGCTAAGGAGGGGGTGGATTCCAGCCTTGAGGCAGTTCATTTCCTCCAGCAATGCTCTCCTGATCAGTAGAACATGTGGGACTAGATTAACATCAAACAGGAATTACATTTTTAGAAAATACCTTGTTTTCATTCTGCATTGCATTAAAGGCCAGAACTCTGCGAGATACTCTGTAAAATCAGACAGATTGTGCTCAGAGATGTTCAGGTCCCTGCTGCTCTGGAATTTGCTTCATCCCAGGCACAAGCACCCCACAGCACGCTGTAATGTCAGCCTCCATGGGGTTATCCTTTTGGCAGAGCTGCACATTTCTTGCACACGCAGCAATTAAGTTTTGAGCAAAAAAGGACATGAACCAGACAGGTTCTGTTTCTCCCACATGTTGACATTAGCTGAGAACCAAGAGAGTTCAAGTAACCCACCCCAAGCAACTGTAAGAGATAAAAAGGATTTTTGTTTGAAACTGCAATGCAACAACTAAATAAGTAAATAATATCTCATACATATCCTGTCTTACAGAGATATGAAGGGCATGCAGCCAACAATTACACTGCAAAGTGCATGTGATATGAAAGATTATACAAAGTAAATGCAAAGATTATTTCTAAAGAACTTAATTTACTAAGGCAGAAGCCTTACCCAAGCAACTTAAATTCTTGAGCTAGAGTCACAGAGGTCATTAAGGAATTAAAAGATGAGAATCTGTTCCTCTGCTGAATGAGCATGGGATTAATAGAAGGACAGCATCTTCTCCATGGTGGTCTTCCTTTTATTTTTATTGTTTGCATAAACTTATATCTGCATAATTTGCATAAACATATATATGCATAAACGTATATAAAATAAATACCTTATTTAAGATGGTAAAATATCAGAGTACTATTTTATCTTAATTGAAGTAAGCTATAAAATTTTGATCAGCTGCTTTTTGAGCAGATTAAACTCTTCTGACCTGTGTCCATAAAGTGTCCCAGTTATCTAACTTCCTAATATAATAAGTTATTCTGGCAGAAGTGGCCACTATGGTTTCCCATTTATGCAAAGTCACTATTAACATTTTTATCTTCCATCCATCATGATTCCCACATATTATTTCCTACACTGTCCTTTAGAAGGTCTTACACTTGGACCTACCAAAAGGCTTAGTACTGATTGATGGCTTTACTAATGAGCACATTCTCTTTGGCCAGAAGTCCATTCAGTGCCATCTTGGCAAATCTTCAGTATCCTGCAAGAAAAAAAAAAAAACAACCCACAAACAAAAATTACTCTGTTCTGGAAGATATATCTCAAATAACATTTATTCCTATGTATTTACAAATCATTAAAATAATGTTCTCTATCGGCTTTAGTGAGGCTTTGAATTTTTAAGTCAAAGAAAAACACAGAAAGAAGTAGCACAAACTTTTTAAAACAACTTGCTTACTTAGTGAATGCTTCTAATCAGCAGCTATGACATTTCACTTGGAATTAGTTAGCACTAAGCATCCAAGCCATGTCCCCTCTTGGATCCCTTGGGGCTTTTATTGTCCTAAGTTTCCACAATCAAAGAACAAAACTTTGTGCCCCCAAGTCATCTAAAACTATTGCAGGGACAACATGTGGTTTTGCTCTTCATGCAGAGTGCATGGCTGCATTAATTGTGAATGAAAAATTAGTTATATTCAAATTCCAAATAGCCCACAGGCCTTGGCTGGCTTTTCTTTGGTCCCTTCCATTAAGCAATCATGAAAATTTTAGAAGCTCAGTAAGAAGTCAGCTCTTTATTGATTAATGAGCAGACAGTGAATCACCAAGGTACATGTGTTACCTCCCTGAAAAGAACATGCATTTCCATTGTCATGGCTGAGATCCCCAGTTAATTCAGTGTAAGGGCAGAGAATGCTTCATCTCTCAGTTTCCTCCAGCACACTGAACAAAGACCCATTTCCTGGAAAAACAGGAGTTGCTTACCTCTGTTTTAGACTGGACTTGCACCTAAGTCTATATGAGGTAGATGTAATTACTGCCACATATTAAAAGGGACTTTTTGTGCTATTTTTGAACTGCTGTAGACAAATTCTGCTTCAAGACAGAAATGTTAAGCCCAAAAAGACACATTTTACTGGCAGGGGTACATGGATGGTGGGCCATGCCCTACACAAAGAACTCCTGCCTGCTGACCCTTGTGGAGAGCTCAGCTCCACACAGCTGCTGCCTCACACCCTGACTGGGATAGGGAAAAAATTAGAGGAGTAAAAATGAGAAGCCTTGTTGGCTGAGATAAAGACAGTTCACTTGGTAAAGAAAAGGTTGCTCACCTAAGCAAAGCAAATTGAGGACTTCATCCACTACTTCCCACCTGCAGGCAGGTGTTTAGCCAAGCCTAGGAAAGCAGAGCTCCTTCTCACCTAAGCAGTTAGGGAAGACAATCACCCTGAATACCCCGTCCCCATTTCTTCCCCCGGCTTTAATTTCTGAGCACAACATCATATGGCATGGAATATTCTCCCATGGTCAGCTGTCCCCACTGTGATCCTTCCAAACTTCTTGTGCCTCCTCACTGGCAGGCAGTGTGAGAAACAGAAAAGGTCCTTGATTCTGTCCCTACATTCTCAACTCTGATCATGAAATCCAAACAGCAATGTAGAAGCTACTGTAAAGAAAATTTTTTTTTCTGTATTTTTTCAAGCTTACTAGCTGAAATGGGACATAGAGGCATACAAACTTTGATTCAATGGTTTAATTTTATGTTGTGGATCCCAGGCATGGTGCCTGATTCTGCCTTGCCTTCCATTTTCTCTCCACACCTGCGAGAGGGAGACTGATAAATTGAGATTACAGACATGAGCTATTTTCCATTGGAAACACGGGCGTGACATAGGAAAGCACTGTGAACAGATGGCTTTCTGAAGCCAAACACCATGTAGGTGCTCAGGCTGCCCTGCACAATTCTTCCATCTCAGACCTCTCCATTTTCTGCCCCTGTACAAGACAGAGACTGACAGAAGGGCTTGACTGGGCTGCTCATGCTACAACATCTACTGTGCCAACACTGAGGCTGATGGAGGCAATAATTCCTTTCCAGGTTTTAATGAGGAAGATTGAAACCACCACCACCACCACCTTCTTCCCTACCTTTCTTTTTTCCTTTACTGGTGATAAGAGGGAGAAATCAAATACTGTTCTTTGCATGCAGTAAGTCACTGATTAAATGCAGTCCCTCTATGTATGTCCACAGTCTTTTAATACATTTATAAAGTGTCACACAAAACAAATATTAGCCCTAGGAAACAGAGGAAAGGAAAATAAAGTTTAGCAAAATAAATGCACTTATACTCATGGGTCTCAAAGACTTTAGCTTATTACAAGATCCAACAAAATTTAATGAAACTTCAAGAGGATTTTAGAAAACAATCATCATGCTGTTACTCTGTGGATAGTCTCAAAAGTATGAAGCTAACAGAGAAGGCACTTGAAAAGAAAATAAAACATCTCTTTTAAATTGAGTGTGTTAAATGTCACAAAGCCAATAGGAGTATCTTATTTCCATTAAATGCAGGAAGGATGGGAAGCCCATTTTTCCTGATAACCCTGGTGCTAAAGCAAGTGAGGTAATTACAGGTACACTTGTCTTGGGGATGGCACATACCACGGGGGAAATGGAAGACATTCAAACATCCCAGTTCATTCACACCTTTCTTCTATATTGCTGGAGATCATAAATTACAGGAACCTACTGGGAAAGGGATCTCTAACCTCTTCCTTACTTTCCTTCTCTCCTTAGGATATTGCCAAGTCCATACAGTGCTATAACCTCGTTTTAAATCCTCTCTAAACATTGACAAGTTGCCCTTAATAACACTGAATGATAAAGTCTAGCACTTGTCTAATTTCCCCTCCCTGTATGGATATTAAATTCTGAAGGTGAGAAAGGGGCAAGATTTTATACATTTACAGTGAAACAGGAAAAGCTTTGCTTGCTGTTTCATAGTGTGGGAGCACATGTATGTGTGCCTATATGTTGTGTGTGTGCCTATATGTGCACACAGGCTGATCCCTGAGTGAGAGTTTGAGTGTGGGTCTCTTTTTGGGGCTTGCATTTCCAGCAGGTTGTCTGGTGGCATCTGATAATTCATGAATGTTTATTTTCTGTGCACTAAAACTTTCCTTCAAAGACTCCCATGGCCCTGTGGTGGTTGCTGCCCACAGGAATGCTGCAAGGGAAAGGTAGAGCTTGTCTCCAGTGTCACTTTATCTGCAATAAACCTGCTTTCACTGTCACACCAGAGAAATAAATCTGAAACTTGTGGCTACTATACAGGCTATTATAAAATAGGTCAGTGACACTTTGACAAATGAACTGTATTCATCCTTGCCTTGCACTAGAGCTGCAGGGGACTTCAACTTCCTTGAGATATTCAGGAAATAACAAGGTGGAATTATTTAAATATTATCACGTTAAAAAACATAAAGTGTGGCTGAAATCCATCCTCACCTTCAGGGTCTCCTTGCATGACATCTAAATTAAGTCAATTCCCCATCAATTGAGGCAGGATTTTTTCTCAATGCAGACCCTAAGGATCAGTGGGTACCACTCCACCAGGATACAAAGAAGGATGATGTTTCAGAAGCATCTTTGACTTGTTACAGTCTTTCCTCACCAGTGTAATTGTTTCAGGAGTGGATTTCCAAAGACAGGGGGACAGACATCATTTAGGATGTTGTGACACATCCCTCTAACTCTGCCACGTGCACTTTCAGTGTAATGACATGTCCTGACACCTTGTAAGAGATCACAATCAGGGGTACAGTAATTGTGCCAAGACTAATTAAGAGAATTTATGAAACCAGAATTTTGAAGTCATTGCAGAGATTAATTCAAATTAGAAGAGTTCTAATAAAAGCCAGACTGATACATATGATGGATAGCTAGTTTTTTCTCTCTCTTACAGTTTCTTGTTTTATTTTTTCACTTCCTTAAAGTCTAGTTCAAATAATTGAAAACTATGTTTGTTCAACAGACTCTTAAAAATATTATTTTGAATATCTTGTTAATTCAAATTATTCTCCTTTTGGGGGAAGAAAGAGTTGTAGGTGGGTGAGAAAATAAAGCATGTATACGTGTAGGCACTAATTTATCTATGCAGCACTTCAAAGATGGAAACACTGACCGTGAACTTTTGCTTTTATCCACAACATCGAAAATTTGAAAAGCAAACAAAACAGAAATCCTGCAATCATTTTTTGAAAAAGCAAATTTTCCATTTCCCCATGAAAGGTCATCTGGGGAGGCAAAACTAATGTAATGTGAATATGTCATGTTTTCTTTCCACTAAATGAGACATTATATAAACCAGCATCATCATGAGTTTAGTCATAGCATTTTTCACTTTGAGATTTCAGAACATTGCCAGTATTTATTTTTCCACTGGGTTCATCCTCAAGCTCTTGCTGAATATGCACAAATAAATTCCTGCCATATATATATTTATCTTAAACAGCAACAGTTTAATTGCTGTGGTCATGAGAGACTATAAATCAACATTAATAAAGAAGTTATGCCTTCATTCTTCAAAAAAAAAAAAAATACTACAAGTATTCAAGAGTAGTAGCCCAGGCAAAATGTTGAGGTATAGGAAAAAGCAAAGGAATTTTATGGGTCTATTTAATCTCCAACATGAAAAGCCAAATTTTAGACCATCTTGGGTGCATTTTGCAGAAACTTAAAAGCCAGAAACTTCTCTACAGTGTACATAAACATTCATATACCAGCAAAAGTGTGGAATTGGGGTTGCCCAGTGCAGAGTCAATGGACTCAATGATCCTTGTGGGTCCCTTCCAACTCAGACTGATTCTATGGAAAGGGCCGTGTGCCTCTTTGCTCACAGGGCAGAGAAAAGCTGGATAATGCCCCTTCTCCTCAAACTGCAGCAGGTGAGAGAGCAGGACCAGCACTAAGGGTTTTGCACTATTTCAATTGGTTGCTGGTGTCAGGAACAGAATTTGAAGCTGCTAAACACTGTGCTTCCTTCCCTAGCCACTGTTGTGCTCGCAGCTTCTCTCTCACTTCCTTCCACAGTTGTTTATCCATAGAACAGAGAAACAAACACCCAAAGCTGAAACAGCAGCAAAAAGTATTCTCTCATCCCTTAAACAAGATGTGTGTGCTGCTGCTGCTGCTGTTTGTGGCTGTGGCTGCCAGATGGAGCTGCCAGGGCTTCCAGCAGGGTGAGCATCACGAGGCACCGTGTAGTGATTTTGGTCACACAATGTCTCACCTAACAGGCTGGGACAGCCCTTGCCTGTGGCTTCCCACCTCTCTCACCCACTCCTCAAGCTTGCATCTAAACATCTGCAGGAGGAGATGAAGACAAACATTTTCCTTTTAAACATTTTCCTTTAAAAACGACACTTGTCCCCCACGAACCAGTAGTTCGAATTCGGTTTTGGCGCACATTAAGATAAAAAAAGTTAAAATAAAGCCCAGGCATCAATAAAAGTTCTCCAACAAAAACGAGCAGCTGATTCTTCTGTGAGCATTTCCTCACAGATACATCCATAAATAATCCCAGAGTGCTGCTGTGACAGTCTAGTCTGGCCAACAGCACAACACAGATCACAAGATTTTCAGGACTGAGTTATCTCTGTTTGGACAAGCGTGTACTCTGTGGGAGAATGATAATTTTTAATGCCACAGTTTTCAAAAATGGAGAATCCATCACAATTCAGTAGAAATTCTTCCATGCCTAACTACATTCACAGTTTAAAATACGCTTCGCATTTTAGGAATTGTCTTTCAGAAATGTCATTTGAAACGTTCAGGCTACTGGATGGCTTCAAGTTCAGGAAAAAAATCAAATGTTCTTTTTGCAGGACAGAACATATTGCTTTCCTAGAATACTTTTTATTTATTATTTCGGGTTTTTCAGAATTTCTATGATACAACTCTCAAATTGGCAGATCTGTCTGACCTTCAGTGTGTTTGAGGTGTGTTATAGAGTCCCATAGGGCTTTTGCTTCTCCTTTAGGCTTTGCACCACTTGGAACTGAGAACAACATATGTATGCTGGCTAGCACTCCCCTGAAGGAACCTGGAGTGATGGGAATGTTTACCTCACCAGACAGGCTTCCTGTAAAAGCTACATCTTCTTCTTGCAATGAGGCACCTCCCCTTGTTTGACCCTGCATTTGATGTCAAGATAACATCTTGCTAAGGATGACACAAACTCAGTGTAATTTTTCTTCACTAGGAGCTCAGATGCAGTCAAAGGAGGAGATGGCTTCAGAGAAGGCAACATCAAATTTAATTGTAAATATCTATAAGATTAGAGTGAAATAAATTGGTTTATGACTTATGATTAAAAACAAGCTGAGATTTCAATTTCTAGAGTGGCCCTTGATCCTGCTGTCTGGCACAGATGCACATTTGTGAGCTCCTTATGTATATGGTAAGTCAGTGAAACAACACAACAGCAGCCCTATCCAACCATTTCATAAGCACATTTGTGTATCTTACTCCACATACTCTGTCCAAGTGTACTAAATGCAGTCAATATCAATAATTTTGTAGACTTGAAAATGCCAGTCAACCACTTATCTTATGCATGCACTTATCTATTTCAGATTTTTAAAAAGACAATTTTTTGTCATGTTTTATTTTCTATACTGAGGGAAAAAGTCACACTTTTTTCCATTGCAAGTTATTTTTCTTCCAGTTTAATGCTTAAGTCTTTCAAAGCCCTCTAAAAGGGAAGTTTTGGCATGCCAAAAAATGTGAAAAATTACGTTTTTGCAAAAATTTTAAATAAATAAAATATAGCTCCTGTGGCAATGCTAAATAGCTTTTGCAAAAACAATTGAACTAAACAGGCTTACCTCTACCAATGCCTTCTAATATTAAAAAATTGACCCATGAAAGTGATTCCAACCCAAGGGTATTGACAACACATTATTTCAAACACTGTTAGTGACAATGAAATCATCCAGCAGATGCTGTATTGCTCTAAACCCTCAGAGCTACAATACTTTGCCATGCACTTACAACATTTTAACATCACTGGCATAATTTTCATAGCTCTTCATGGCACAGTGCACACCCACATACCCACAAGTCAGACAGAATTCTCACAGGTTTATTTGCCCACTGTCGTCCTTTATGTAAAGTGAGTGAAAATGTCAGCAAATGGAAGAGTGGTGGCTACAGGTGACTAAAAATAGGCTCAGTTAAGTCCAAAACTTGTGCACTAGGAGGATTCACCAAGGATTTGTTTCATGTTAAAGGCATGGTTCTAAGAGAAAATACTGTATATTCTTGACAATATTTCCAAGTGGACTTAATTAACATCTCAAGATGCTATCTGTGTTGAAATCCAGCACTGCTCAAATCATGTCCTGTTTTCTGAGCCATTCTCTTAAACACTCCCATAATCCCTAGGCATACTGTCAAAGCTCCTTGTACAGGTAGATATCACCAGAAAATCACCCTTAGAGAAAGAAGTCCTCCAAAGGATAAAATAGTCACAGTAGAACTCAAGACTCAAGCTTTATTTCACGTCCTAAGACTGATTCTTTTATTGTTTTCTTTTTTTTCTTCCCTAAATGAGTTCTTTTTTTTCTTCCCTAAATGAGTTCTTGTCTTTTCATCCTATCTCTTGCTATTATGAAAGTTCGTTCATTCGTTCGTTCGTTCGTTCATTCCTTCCTTCCTTCCTTCCTTCCTTCCTTCCTTCCTTTCCTTCCATCCCTATCATAGCCACATTTGGTGTTGATTCAGTCTGGAGGATTTTATGGCAATGTAGAACAAGGATATGGGTTTGAAGGTATAAAAGGTTTATCACTGTGCTCTGTGGGCCACAAGGTGCTAAAAGGCACAAATGCCTGAGGCTGGGGCAGCTTGCATGGCACAAATGGCAATCCATAATAAATTATGGCCTGTTTCTAAGGATGAACTTAGCCTGGCTGGCTGTGAGTTTAGAAATAATTATAAATAAAAAATAAACTGACACACTGTACAGCCAAAACAGAAATTGAGTAGGGAACAAACCAGCACCCTATTGTCTGCAATTCCAACACTTTCTGAATTGAGATTACTTTTTTCAAATAAACACCAATTTTTTTTTTTTCCTTTTGGAAGTGAAATCATTTCTCTTTGGCTGAAGTTTCTTGTCTTTCCTCGTTACTTTTTGCTGCTATTGCAACAGGATGGAAATGCATTGCTACTAGCTAGCCATCACAAAACTGGGCTGAAGAGCCTGCACCAAGAGGCAGATGAGATATTTCCCTGTCCTGGGAATGCTGTGCTGCAGCCAGGTATGCAGGCATACCAGAACTGCTGACTGATCAGGTGGATGGGTAGAGCTGGGACACACAGGCAGAACTGCTGGCAGCAAGGCAATGTGGCTAGAAGGTCTCTGACTGGCAAAAGAAAAAGTGGACCAGCATATGGGCCTGTACAAACTCTTAATCCAGCTCTGTTTTTCCCTGTATCATTTTCTTTTTCATTGCAAAGGATTTATCTTCCTTTCTAAATAGACTAAATCAAAACCTGGAAGAGAGGAATGATAAAGTGAACCCTCCTCTACTCCCTGAAGGTAAGAGTTAGTAAAACTAAAAAATTAAAAAAGCAAATCAAGGCACTACTAAAAATCTGTATGGTTGCATGAATAAACATTATTTATATTGATTTGGCCAAAGTCTATTTAAGGGCTTCTAAATTGTCAAAAGCCACTTCATAAATTCTCTGTTGAACTTCCCTCTTGCCCTCAGAAGAAGGGCTCCTTCATTAATACCAAGTTCACAGTATTCCTGCTACATTCATTTCTCCTTTTCTTTCTGTAACTATCATGTAAAGGCTAACATCAACAAGGTAAAACTGGGAAAGAGAATCCACATCTGTAAATTTAATTTAGGAGTGGTTAGTCTCCCAAGCATGATCATTCCCTAACACAGAGTTCTTATATTTTACCTAAGCTTCAATTAACTGGACCTCCTTCTTCTGGTGCACATGGAAAAAGGATTCTGACATATTTACTGTACAAGTAACCTCATAACCTCATCACTGAGGCTGGCTCCTCTTAGACCACACCTGTTAGTGTTAGTAGGAGTACCACAACTGTAATTTATTGCTGGTACAAATGAGTGAGCCCACAGATTTATTCCCTGGAGGGGTATTTGTTTCCCTTCTGTTGCCTTTGGAGATGGCAAAGGTTAATATGAGATATGTCCTTAAACCTTCCAATCTGACCCTGCAAAGTCATATTTGAAGTGGAGGCTACTTTCCTGTTCCAGCTGGATGAGACACCACAGCTGTTAGACCAGCAATTCAGACATTTCAGGTCACCATGAAGAAGAACATACAACAAACCTCATTAAAGCCTTAGTGCCTCCTTCTGAAATGCTGATACCTCAGAGATCAAAGACCCTACCAGGATATGGTCTCACGGTTTCAAAGCAGTAGGATTTCCAGTTTGGAAAGCCTCTACTTGTCCAATATCAATTGCTGCATGCATTTATTTTGTCCCTGCAGTGACACAAGCCCTTCTGTGTTTGCCAGACTCTAATGTCAACTCTGGCTTCCATGAGCTATGGAAAGGTTGCTATCACTAATCCTACTAATAACAGCAACTTGCCAGGCCCCACTTGCTCAATGGACTTGCAAAATGCACACAGCTACTGATTTCCTTCATTTGCTGTCAAAACTAAGGTCAAAAATAATCTCAGGAGACCCCAGACTTGACCTTTTCAAAATTTTATGCTTGTCAAATTTTACTGCAGAAGATGAATTACCAATGCAAGCAGTGGGAGAGCAGCAGCTCGATGAGTTCAGTGCCTTGCACTGATTCAGATAAAGGGACGTGTGCATGTCACCACAAATCAGAATCAGGAAAGAGGGTGATCCATCAGTGGTGATCACAACAGACGTGCCAGATCCTGTCCAAAATGCACCTTTTGCCATTAGCATTTCTCTGAATTCATTCTCCACTTTCCATGTTCAAGAGCAATGAGGCACACAGTAAAGTAATGCCATCCGTAGCGCCTCCCACTCCTCTACAAAAAACTTTGCTTTTAAAAACTGTTACATGCTCTATTCATTATGGGAAAGAATTGAGAATTGTGCAGGAAACCTATTTCCCCTCAGGGAAGGAGTGGGCCATAATTTCATTCCTTAACATTATAAATTATGTGAGGTTTTTTCCCCTTTTTTTTTCTTCTTTTTTTTTTTTAGTTTGAAAGGTTAGAAAATGCTATAGAGATTAATAACATCATTATTATTAATTATATCCCACCAAAATACATATTTCTACAATAAGGAGGGAGTATTCTCAGTGGGAGATTATTCTGGAGAAGAGAAATTACTTAGGAAATAGCCATGCCTGGGTCAACTGACAGAAAGCAATTAGAGCTTTTGCCCAGCATGAAGGAAACAGGCACTAGGATAATTGACTCATTGTACTTTTTGAAATAAACCAGTGAGATAATGCACAGAAAACAAAACTGCGATAACTCTTGTCAAATTAGTCAAATCCTGGGAAACAAAATGATAGCAAAGAAATACAGCAAGACTGAGGTAGGTACAAAGACCCTGATATCAGTAGTCAATGTAAATTGAGGCGTTATTCCACCAGTTTTGGCAGGCCAGTGGCACCTGCCCTGGAAAGTCAGAAGATGAGTACATGATTTAATCTGGAAAAGGTGTCAGTCAAACCAGAATTCCTTTCCTTACCACAACCATTTTATGCCCATACTCAACCAGAAAGAAAAATCAAGGCAAAAAATTAAGGGAAACAAACACAATATGACTCAGTTTGCAGTCACTGCAGTTTCATCTCAGTGCATCCTTCGTGGTTTGTGACATTTAATTATGTTTCTAGGGCTTTCATGGTAGTTTTTAAAATAATAGTGCAATTAAATTTAAGTGTATAGTTCTAGTGACTGATCTATGCTTTCTCTGTACTTTATATTTCCTGCAAAGTTTTCAGGCCACAATAAAAATGCATTTTTTGTCACTAGTGGAAATAAGTGACGTTAAATATTGTCTGGAACAGAAGACCAGTGATTTTCAATTAACATTAAATAGGAAACTGTTTAATATCAATTGTTATTAAATGGGCAAATTAGCATTAAATTAGAGCTAATAGCGTAGGCAAAGTTTTCCATTAAGCAAGCCAATATTAAGTGTATTCAATCTTTTATGGTATCCACTATTCTGTTTCCTCAGCTGAAAGATGTTTCTTGATAAATAGGCATTTATCCAGTTTATGCTCCTTCAGCTACCAACTTCATCTGCTCTCTATTATAAAAATTCAGTGGATAAGGCATTCTTGCAAATATTGATGTGCATCAATTCTACAGCTCCTGCCAACTAATTGTCCTCATTTTGAACTTCTTTGAGCTTTATCTAACACGTACCATTAACTACTTTTTGCTGTTCCACAGGATGAAATCATCGTGTTTGATGCTTCTCCAGTTTACATGAGGGCCAGCTGCTGATATTAATGAAACAGTACTGCACAGGGGAGAAACAAATGCAGGGAAATGCTTGATATTTTTAAAAATTCTCAGACCATACTCCTCATTATAGGAGCTGGTGTCTTCTAAGATTCAGGAATAATTTTTTAAAATCAGCAGTGTGTGAATCAAAAAATGGTCATGTCAGGATATTTATTTACTGGCTGAATAATGAATAGATATTGGGTTGCATGGTGGGAGGGTACATGCCCTGAGTTTCACTCAAACAGAAAACTTAGGAGGAAAATATGTGTTGGACCATATCTGAAACCTACATTTTTAGAAAGAGATGAGAGAGTACCAGACAAGTCCGTACCTCTGAGATTCTGAAGCTCCTCTGAAAACTTGTTTATTGGGTATGTTAGGATACAGCTTGAAATTGGAATTATTCATAACCAAAGAAGCTGTGGATTTTTTTAGCCACTAGATGGGCCTTAAGTCATAGAGTGAACAAGATTTCTTGGAACTCTGACTCCCATCTCCTGTTGTCACAGAGTTCATGTTCTTAAACTCCTTTAAAAACTTTATCAAACTAACTTGAAATTTAGCATAGCAGTCTCACAAAAGAAGCAGCTGTGTCTGGCTTCTTGAGTTAGGAATTCAAATATCTTCCCAGAGGGGGACCAGAGACATAGGTGGTGTATTAATGAAATCAAAGTATAAATATACTTACAATTTATAAGAAACTTTTTTTTTTATGGAACAACTTTTGGGGGGTTCCATAGCCTAAAATGTATTTTTCAATGAGTTTCTAAAAGCCTCAGCCTGAATATCCTCACACAGATGAGCTGGTTTACCTGCAATAGGAAGCAAATCTTGCCATCTAAATGTATAAACTTTAGTCTTGCTGAACTGTCTCCAGAGAGAAAACAGAGCAGCATTATAGAGGAATTTTGTGCAAAACAACTTGTCCTGTGTTTGTGAAGTGGCAGCGTGTTAGAAAACTGGTGCGACAGTTTGATGGGTTTCCATGGAAACTGCTAGACTTGAATGCATGGGTGCACAAGCAAGCTTGCCAGGTGCCTGTTATTGGTTCAGAGGAAGGAAAAATTACATTTCCATGACAGCCATAGATTAGCTGAGCAAGTCTCTTTCCAAAGTGATGTACTTGCAAAAATAGATAAGCACCAACCAGACTAAAATTTGTTTGTGCTTTATACAGCAAACTGCGTCATTTGATCTCCCCTTGAAAATGGCCAGATTGCAGTTTCTGCCCATTGAGTGTTTCACCCAAGAGGCTATGGTCTTCTACTGCAAGATAATTTTATGAAAAAAAAAAAAAAACCCTGCAGGTAGAATGAGGAAACCAAAATTGAAATGGAAGAATTATTTCCTCAAAGAGAGCCACAGAAGCATTTCTGACACTGGTGAGATATGTAATAGAATAAACCAAAAATAGGGCTTATTTGATAATCCTTTATGTTCACTGGACTTGTCTTCTGGACTATTTCTAAAAATCTGAACATAACTAGGCTGTCAGCTACTGCAAATCACTATTGCTTTGATTAAATGAGTGTAATACTGAAAGCTTAACCCTACTGGAGATGTAACAGAGTATTCTTCAATGGGCAGATATAGGTTAGGACCAGGGAAAAGGTTGAATTGTACCTGGTGCCTCCTCTGTGCTTTCTCATTGTGAGCCTGCTGGCTTTTTCATTTACTCTCTGAGCACAGCTTTTGAGTAAGCAATGCAAATAGCACAATGTCACTGTCGCACCAAGAGAGAAAGGTGACAAACAGTTCAGGAGATAATGGCAAGGAGGCTTAAACCCCTGAAAAATTATATAGGAATATACTTTGGGAACAGGTAAGAAGACTTTCAGATGCCTCTTTAAAAAGATTAGTGGTATCTGAACAAAATCTCACAGAAATCAATTCAACAGTCTCAGCTAACAAGGAATTTATTTTTATATACAAACTAAAGGGCAATACTCAGGGAGGAGAAAAATTAGCTGTATAGAAGACATGTAAGAGGAATTATATAGATCTTGAAGCATCTGGCCTAAGCCCAAAGAACACAGTGCAAGTGTAAAAACTCAGATGTTTTGCTGTTTTGCCTAGATCCATGAGTTTCTTGCACAGTTGGAAGTAAAAACCTTGCCAGTACAAAAGATTCTTCTAGTACTCAGAGTTTCTGAGAAAACCAACTTTTCAACAGACTGCCTTCAGGTATTGAGCTCTGGGAAACAGCTCTTGTGTGTCCACACACGTGGAGGATGTAATTACATCCTTGGGAATCCCTTCTCTGAAGGGAGCCTACACCCAGGGCAGTAACAAAAGGCAACAAAGACAACTCTGTAAATTACTGAGCCCAAAGAAACCTTACAACTACTTAGGCTTATCCTGCACAAGCCAGGACAGCCTGGCAAGTCACTGAGGTGTCCATCAAAGCATCACTGAATAAAAGCTAAGGACTTCTGTGAAAGAACTCTCTGAGCTCTGTCATTGCCCAGAAGGGCTGCTCTTACTCAGCTGTTAGATCATGAGATCAGATTTTGGATCACTACAGATTATCAATTAAAGCCTCACCTATAACAAGTCCAACAATTGAGAACAATTTTTTAATGGACCATTAGGCATATACATAAAATGGCTTTATACCCCCTCAGCTACATTGAAGACTATTCTTCAGTCACTTAGACTATTCATTACACTCAAATTCAGATTCTGAAGTACTACCTGTATGGATTTACCTGTGGTTCAGTTGCCTGAACTCCCAACACAGTCACTGGAGGTGTAGGGCTTGTCCATTTGTCCACACACAGCTGTTCCAGTTATCCTACTGTGCCTTTCCCAACTTTCATTGATGTGCTGAAGAGCACAGGGTTCCTTTGTGTCTTGTGTCATACCTGCCAGTGCAAAGACAATACTTCAGGTATCTTAAAAACATTTCTTCAGGTTGGATATTTATAAAAAAGCTAAATAAAGCACTGATTCTCCTCTGATTAGGATGGGTACTCATGCACCCAACTCACACAAAGATCCCTTTTTCATATTCCCAGTGCAGGTGTCTACAATCTGGAGCTGAATATCATCCTCAATTCCAGCCTCTCTCTGAATCATGCATAATCCTTATAGGTCTTTATCCTTGCCACACATCAAATGGTATCTCCAGCATCAAGTATTAATGTCCATAATAAGTAATGGTTTAAAGAAAATATGTATTGCACACAGTAGTCTCCTAATTTTATATGCATATGGCTTTATAGTAATTCAATGATACCTGTGTAAAAAACCAGGAGCAGAAAGATTAACAGCAATACTCAATGGAAGCCTCTGCCCAAACTTTTTTTTTTTTTTTTTTTTTTTAATCCTTACTTGCTGTTTAAAGCACAATTTCTTTTCAGAACCCATGGGTCTTTCATAAAGCAGTGGGTTACCATGAAGAAGTGGGTAACTGCATCCACTTTAAATGTTGATCTCAGTCTTTCTGAAGGGCACACCCAGGAGTCCTTCAGAGGGGGAGCTGCTGAGACACACTACTCCTGTTGCCAATGGGCCACTCTGTTTTGGGAGCAGAGGAGGCATGGCTGAGTGTTATCACCACTCAGAGGACAGCTGGCAGAGGTACAAAGCAGCCTGTGAGCCCCTCACATTGTCCAGTGGGCTGGAAACAGGACAATGTAGCAGCTTCAGAAAAGGCACGAGTGAGTGTTCGGCACACGAGTCCATTACAGCCTTGTACTTTTCCATTCTTTCAGTTGACTGAATCACAGCTTCCGGATAAAAATGATGTGACAAAAAGAACCTTGTACAAATGTATTTAGCATAATGGCTGAATGAGCTGACTCTAGGAGAATCCTGCATGTTCAAGCAATTTTTTCTTTCTGGCTTTTCTTGACACTAATTCTGTCTCCGGCTTCCTATAACATATAAATGATATGGAAATTAAAGCATGAGTGAAGATCAAACAAAAAGTCACAGTACCTGAACACTGTTACTCTTACTTTCCTGGATGAAGTAATTTGTATTAAATTATGCCAACTAAGTTACCATAAACAAATGTCAATGTTGAAAATTAAAGAGACAATATTGGACAACAAGATGCTGGCTAAAGGAATTGCAGGACATCTTTCAGTTAATAAGACATACAAATTTTCCATATTTAGAAGACAAAGTTCAAATCAGGAAGCCTCAAAGTACAATGTTTTTGAAGGAAGCAAACACACAAGCTGTCAGCAGCACCCCATAACTTCCCTTTTGATTACATGCATGTAATGTTCACTATAGTTCTTATCTCTCCACTGATAAGAAGCCTTTGCCAAGTAGAAGATTCAGTAACTTACCTGCTCTTAGCTGCAAATGACATCCTGCAACCCCTTCAAACTTATCAGAAAATAGTGGTCACATAATGAGGTCTGAATATAGCAAGGGCTTGTTCTACACTGGGTATAATCATTCTCTCTGTGGAATAAGAATATCATAAAAGCAAAAGAAAATAAAAATTCTGAAAACAAGTAGAGAAACAATTCTGGAAAAGTACATTGAACTGGGCAGTGGGCATCTGAGTTTCAAGATGTTTAAACTCACATAGCACACATTTTTACAAATGTGAATATTATCCAAATACTGCAGTCAAATGAGAATGTCTCAATATCTAATGTCATTCCCTCAAGTTTTGTACAGGGTTACTCAAAAAAAGTCCTTAGAAAAAGTTTCCTCAGACCTGGAACATGCTTTGAATTCAGGTTCTACACTTTTCACTCATACTGAAACAAGATACTGTGAAAAAATAACTTTGGCCCTGTGACAGCAAATTAATGAGTCCTATGAATAATGCATCAACCAGAGTGATAACATTCTTGGCTTTAGTGGAACAAGACAGGAATCTGCTGAACAGCTAAAGCATCTCATGGACTACTTGCAAGCTCTCTTTACTTTCTAAAACGCTCCTCAGCTGTTTTGGGTGTATTTCACAAGGAACAGCAAACACTCCCAGCTGAAAGAGTTATCACTTCTGCAGATGTTGGGGGATTTTCCTTCTGGGAAGACCTGGACTCATAAGGTAGGAGCAGCTTGTATTTTCATGGAAGTTTCACTTGGAATGCAGATACGCTGTTTTGTGAACCGGTAACCTGAATAAGGGACACAGATGTGCTCAATGTAAAATGTACATTCAGTTTGTCTGACCTAATTCTTCAGAGTCAGCCACAGCTGAGGTACCTTGGGAACAGAACAACCACCACAGCAGGAGCCAGCTAAGGACTTGCAGATCCTCTGATTCAGTATAGAATGAAGCACATACTTTTGGAGTTTAACCAAGCAAAAAAAAAGATGCAATGGTTTAAAACAGAGTCTATACTTACACATTGGCATGTCCTACAAGTCTTCCAGAACTGGGGCAAAATCCAGTGAGAAAAGTTGCCCTTATCAGGGACTCATGTGCTCTGGTGCAGCTTTACAACACGTGTAGCATGAGCTGGGAAAATAGATTTCCCATTGTATGGGAAGACACAGCTCACTTCTAAGTAACACTTCATAACTGTGGGCTGTTCAATTAAAGCTTGGCTGCAAGAGGATTCCTTTAGATTGACTCACTGCATCCCTCAGAGTCATACAAGCATTGGAGTGCTGGCTGGAAGAGATCTCTGGATGCCTCTGGTCTTGTCACACATAGGGGCAGGGCTGTCGCCAGCACCAGATCAGATCAGCTGTTGCTTTGCCTGGCTGAGTCCCAGGAACTTCCAAGGACAGAGAGTCCCTGACCACTCTGGGTAACCTGCTCCAGTGCTGCAGCAGCCTCACAGTGAAGAAGTATTTCCTAATGTTCAACCTGAACCTGCCAAGCTGCAACATGTCACTTTTGTCCTTTTTTACACCCCTTGCCACTGTTGAGAAGAGTTTGTCTCAGGCAAGTTTCTTTGGGTTGGAACTTTGCTGTTCAGCATGTTAAGCATTCCCCCAGTTTAGCATCAGCTGCGAATTTGCTAAGGGTATGTTCTGTCCCCAAAGTTGAAAAATTAATGTTAATACAAGCTACAGGAATTAGTACTGATTAGCTGTTATTCTGTGGTGCTCCCATAGCTCATGTGAGAAAAATGAAACATCCCAGTCAGGATTTCTAGTTCTCAAGAAACATCCAAGTATGGAATTCCAGAGTCCCCAAAGCAGAAACATCTGCTGAAGAGTTCTTGCTTGTTGCAGCACACGTACTCAGGATGAGTGCAAAATGAAGACAGAAAAAGACATGCTCAAAAAGAATTAGTGACAGCAGAACTCTAAAGTGCGGATGAGAACCAGCAGAGTGGACAGTATTTGCCATTTTCATTTGTTTATATCAATTTCGTTTGTCCTCCCCAATGCACAACGCATCTTTTTGCACCTCAGAAGCCGAAACTGAAAACAAAAGTTTGCAGCATCTACTGTTTTAGCCATAGGTTTCTACATACACATAAGGAATCAGTTTTTCACTACCAGGAGAATGCAGGTGAATGACAGCTGATGATATCCTATTGGAAAAAGTATCAATTTCTAGGGACAAGGCTCAGTCTGCACTCAGATGAAAAAGAAAACAAACCACCCTTTGTGCTGTGCACAGCCTAATGTTTTCTTAGAGCACTTTTCCTGATTCATTCTTCTTTTCTCCTCTAGAAAAGGTATCAAACAGGCTATTTTCACTTAGCACAGGGGATTGCATATCATTAGATTTGAAGACATCTCCATTTTGCTTGACCCTACCTTTCACATACTTTTCCTGAGGACAAGAAAGCTTCAGCGTGCATTATCACATCATATCTTTGCTGCAGTTTGGTCATGGCAAGGCAAAGGAATATTTGAGGTCCATAAGAGGGCAGTTCCTCAGAGCAGTGGCATAATCTCCCTTCCTTCCACTAATAAACAGTTAATCCACAGAAGTGGAATACCTACAGCCCTTGAGATTGCTTCTCTATTCAAATAATCCGATGCATGCAGAAAAACAGTTCACTCTCTGCTGTTAATCAAGCTTATTTAGGCCGACACAATCACATGATAACAATGTTCAGGGAATTTTTTTTTTTTTTTTTTTTTTTACCTAGAACTGGTTTAGTTGCTTACTGGAAGCAAACCTGAAACATCTCCATTCAAGCTATATTAAAAGGCTCAATGAACACGTGGAGGGAGAAGAAGCATGAAGGGATCACAGTAATTTAGCCTCTTAAGTTAAAACTTGGCCTTCAATATAAAGCCCTGGCTACCCTTGAGCCTTACGCATCCTCCATCAGAAATAGAACTACAAAAGCATTTTTCCACAAATAGCAAACCCAGCAAGAAGTATCTCTCCTCAGGATGATGTTTTCCATTGAAATTCTGAGTCAAGGAGAACCTGAGACATTCTCCTTTGGCACCAGGAATGCACTGTTACTTTCCCTCCATATGGAATCTTCAGTCATTTTTCCTCCTCTCATCCCACGGTGTGGAGCTAAGCTGTGCAATCCTTCCTTGCAGTGAAGAGCATTTACTCAGGTGGGAATTACACATGCAAGTGAGAACTCATCACCAAAAGTAGCTGTGGCAAAGGGTTGGTTTAAATTTGCTTTCACTCCAGGCTCAGCTGGAAGAGCAGGGCACCTTGTGGACCCCAGCTGAAGTGCAGGGAAGTCACCCACATCCCCTAGGCTGTGCCTCACCAGCTGCTGTCAGAGCAGGCTTTGTGTGCTTGATTTGGCCTTTGCCATCAATTTGTACAAATTATTCCAGAGCTAGGTCTCTCTAACACATGAACTCCCAGGTCCATTTCCTTGCAGGTGTGTGCTCAGCAGAGATTGGTCTGTAAAAGCTGCCATCAGCTATTGTCAAATCCGAAACAAGAAATGCTATTAGGGAGAATTGTGGTTCTTTTTTCAACTAGCTATGAATCAATGCTCTATTGCTTGTTTATTGAGTTAGAGGATATTGGCAAAATGATACCATTATGCTCAAGGAATGTTCTTTTTTCCTTTTTTTTTTTTTTTTTTTAATAATGGCACTGCATGCACTGTTATTTTGAAACCTCACTTCCTCTGGATTAAGACAACTTGCACCGTGGGGCATCTCACAGTTTAAGAACTAAAGTGATGAGAGAGTCTCAATACAATGGCCAGGCAGAAGGGAGAAATGTCCCTTGCCCTGAGAAGCTGCTGGAAGGACTGTTTCTTCTACAATTTCTGCCATGCCACCAGCAGCTCCAGGAGCTCTGAGCTCCTGGCAAAAGAAAACCAGAGCTCAGGAGCTGGGGACAAGCTCAGAGAATGTAGAATAAAGGGTAGGTCGTGCTCATCTGGACTAACTGGGGGAGAAGAAATTGTAGCTGATGGAGAGCCACAACAAATTCCCCTGCTGGCTGCTCATCCAGTGACATGAAAGCTGGGTAAATGCCAGAAAACAGCAAAAAATCTCTGGAGCAAGATGGCTCCTGAGTGATTTCCTGCTCCTGAGTGAATCTGCTATAACTTAGGAGAAAGAGGAGTTCCTACAGCAGCTTCTGTTTAAGAAATAGAGGTTGACAGCTACTGAAAATAAGCTTGGCTCCTATCTGCCATCTAGAAAGGTAGCAATTGAGCAAAAAGATAAAAGAAAAGACATTTTTCCAGCTGTAAACTCAATTGCTGATCCAGATAGTGGCAGAAGAAAGTCCCAGTATAATCACAGTGCATTTGTATCCCTAGGTATTCTGATGATTAAATGCTACTTATTACTTGCTACCTTTGGCAATATAAAAGGTATCACAACCAAAGAGGCAAATAAGCTGAAATTTTGCTGTTACAAAAGCAGATTGCTTTCTGCAGATCTCTCTTTTCATCATGTCTCTGCTCCCCACCTTGGCTGCATAACCCATAAAACACTATCTTTCATCCTAAATATGCCAACACTTGTAATTGCACCTGGCAGGGAGCTGGAGACCTGCACAAGAAAGTAACAAATCAGGAATGCCTCTCTAAATCAGTTAAGAATTGGCTAAGATATATGAAAAGGTAAAAGTAAGAAGGCACTGTCCTGATGCAATGAGTGTCTGAGTGACTTCACTGCTGTAAAGAAGTCCAGTTCTGCTGCTGAGCACTGACCAACAAAACTTTCCAGCCACCAGGGCTTTGCACCTTGCATGGCAAAAGAGGGAAACTCCCTCTCCTTCACCCACCCTGCAGTGGGAGACTTTAGACTCGTTAAAATATTTTTATCTTAGGAACAGAGCAGTCTCTTGTAGCTCCTGTTTACCAGGCAGACCCAGGCAGACGATGCAGAGGAGCAGGCCAACTGGAGCCATGGTATTAATAGTGGTGAAGAAAAGAACATTATCATGCCTAATACAGTTATGGACAGATGGCCTGCTTGCAGCACAGTAATCCTTCAATCCAGTTTCACTCTGTAAAATAAGTCCTCTGCCTCAAAATAAAACACTCCAAATAATGACTCAAGGACCTCCTGCTTACTTTCCAGGGGCAAGTCTCATTACAAAAATATGTTTCCACTTTTTTTGGCTGTTGAAATCAGCAGGTTTTCTTACACTGAAGTATGCAACTTACCATCACATTTTTCTGTGCCTACACTACTTTCCTGTTGAATTTGACTCCCTCTGCTCCATTTTAGCTGCCTGCCCTGCCTCAGTTGCAAGGTGGCTCTGAGAGCCCCTGCAGAATGCAGCAGCTTCCAGCAAAACCCTTACAGAAACAATTCCCCTGCTCCCTCCCATCATAATTCCCCCAGTGTCTGTGAAATCTCAGCAGTTAGGACTTGTCAGGCTGCACTAGACCTTTGCATAGCTCAGCTTGAAAGAAGCCAGACAAGGTTAAAAAAAAAAAAAGTGCAAGTTTTACCAGGTACTCCCTTTTTTTGACAAGTTGATGGTTTTCTATGGGAAAGATAAGAACACAATGATTTTTTTTTTTTTAAATAAAGGAAGCAATAATTAGAGAGAATGTAGGGGGGGAGGTAATCACATGGCAGCTGAGAGGCACTGAATCACTGCTGGCATCTGTCATGACAGCATCTTTGGACTGTGCTAAAATGCCTCACATTAAAAAGCTCTGTGTACCCCCGAGTTGCTTGGTGATGGGCTGGGCACACTGGCCATTCTGAGACAGGGTTGAAGGCAGCTTGAATGTTTTTGGACTGCTTTTAAATTTCATTGGCTTGCTAGCAAGTGCATTCACACTGTACAGTTTTAAATATGACCTTGGAAGGGCAAAACTTAAGGCACACTGTGGCAGGGTGCCCTCCCAAATTGTCACAGCTCCAAGCTCCTCCATGCATTCAAATCTGACAAACCAGACCCTGAATTCCCTGCCTTCCCTGCTCCATCTCTACAATGATTAATAATAGCAGAAGCTTCTGTGCTGCCTTCTCTTTTATCACTCACACAGACTTGTATTTAGATTGTTGCTAATAGCTGTGGCTGCTGTTTCCCCAGCATCTTGGAAATCTTTGCAGCATCCAAAACTCACATTGTCCTTTCTATGCCTACTGCCAAATCCCTTTATTACTGCTTTTTTTGGCTGATCCTGCACTGTAATTCAGTGACTTGCTGTTTAGAGCATGCTCACACCTGCATGGACTACAACATCTCTCAGGTAACCTCCAAGCCATGTAGTTCAGGTACCAGCAGCAGCCTCACTATTATAAACAGAGTAAATTAATCCATGCAATACTGTAGCCGAAGAGCTGCATGATTCTTTGGCCAGTCTGTAAGATATTATTATTAAAATTCTCTCAGATATCCACATGATAATTTCAAAGTACAAAAACAAATATAATTCTAATTTACTGGGGAGCAGCACACACAAACAAAAACAGAAATTCAGTATGATGTTAGAGCTGAAAAGCTAAAAACACTAAATCAGAAACAGAAAATACTCGTCCCTTGGCAAGCTGTGTCCCTCTATAAAGAAAAATAAAGATTTCATGTAATGAAAAATATATGAGACTGAACTCTGCACTAAAGTGGTTAATTTTCCTCTGTGCACCATTTCGTGGTGCGTTCTGGATTCATGGCTAGAGTAAGGATTATAATTTCAATCTCTTTGTATTGTGACTACCACTTCTTTAAGTCTTCACCTGTGAGGCTGCACACACCTTCACCTCAGAAAGCTCCCCTGCTCAAAAGCTCAGCCCTTCCCCACTGCCACTGACAGCAGCAGAGTGAGGCAGCGGCATGAAAAGCATGAAAATCTTTCATGATTCAATCAATTTTTATTTGCAGAGAATAGGGGGTGGAGAACAGGAGGGAAGAGCCTGGATAAAAGTTCTTTCCTTCTTCCCTTCTTTGGACAGTTTGATTTGGTTTATTTTATCTTGACTGTAGGTAAGGATAAAATAGCCTGCTTTGGGACTTGTGTAAACATTATTAGCAGAAAAGGTTTTGTTTGCTCTTCCCTTCATGATTGAAAGCTACAAGCCATTAAAATCAGCTGCCAATTTTAGAAATGCTCTTGACTGTGCATTTTAGGTACAGCTGTACCTGACAGTTGTCACTGTTCAAAAAGCCAGGCACCAACAACAGCCTGGCCAAAGAAGTGTACAAGACTAACACTAAGCAGCAAATAAAATACTGCTGATGTAACAGCACTCACACCACCCTTTTTCCTTCCCTCTTCTCTTCTTTGTTCCACCTGGGCCCAGGCTCATTGCTGTTCCCTCCCTGGCAGCACTGAGTATCCCTTCCTCCCTAAGAGATGCCCAGTTCCTCTCCCTGCTGAGAACCCTGAGCCTCCCTTTTAATTGTCACTGTGGGCTCTTTCCCAGCAAGTGGGACACTGACCTGCTTCATGCACAGCATGTTTGCTTGACTAGGGGTGCTGCAACCTCTGTTTCTGCCCCTGTGTAAAAATTATACAAACAGGGCCTTAGATACAAAATTAGAATTATTCTGGAATAATTCCACTGATAGAATATTTCTGGAGCATCACTTTGATTCCAGAACATTTGCTGTTCAACCAAAGCAGGTTTCTCTGGAGTCAGTTTGTGCAGATGTAAACCTTTCCTCTATCCTTGAACAGATATTGCACAAATTCTTTTTTTCAGAGACTGTTCTTTCACGCTACCATGAAATAGGAAAAAAAAAAGTCTCTACATGAGGGAACTATGGTCAGACCATTCCTAGGGGAAGTTCCAGCTTCTTTTTTCTTTGCTGCTCTTTGGAGAGAACTTCCAAATCAGAAAGAGTTTTATGGATAGCTTTCACTGCCTTGCTGCCAGGCTGGTAAATGATTCTACCACCTCATTAGCTATTCCATTCCCAAATTAATATGGACTGGATTCAAGAGGCACATATACAGGAAGGGGTAAAGTAGATGAGTGCAATGGAAGTGTAATTGATTTTAATGTGATGTAATGTCAGTAAATGCTCTGCATTAATTAGTGTCCCAGGGTAATCTCTCTGGTCTCCAACCTAACTGCTCATAGACAATGGAGATTAGGGAGAAATATATACAGAGAAAGCTTTTACGTTATTCCTCTGGTATAAATGACAAATCAAATGACATTGGGATGGAAAAAGGGCACTGAATAAAGCAAAATGCCTAGGATGATCATGTGGGGCTTTTTTACATAGTCCATAAGGTAGATTTGCCCTCACTTGCCTAAGGTTTTATTACTCAATGAAATGACTTTCAGCCCTGTTTTTCCCCCAACACACTCTCTCAATCTTCACTTGATTTTCCAGTAAAGACAGCAAGGGATATTACTGTGACAGATGCAAAAATGGGATGTAAATCACCACATTACCTGATGGCAAGTACAGCAGGAAATTCCTGAGGGTGGCCAAGCAGAAGAGCTCAGCCACAAGTGCTGCCAGATTAGGGAGGACCAGAAATGATAAAAGCAACCATGAAGTTATCCCACCTAAAAGTTGCCCTGAGCAGTGACCTTGCAAAGCACTGCACCATGTGGCAGGGACCCTTTGGAAAATCAAAATAAAGGTCTGGTGCCTGCACAACAGGCACTGTCTGTCTGGCACCAAAATATCTTCTCTAGTCCACCAAGTAAATGATATTTTCTAGCCTTTTTCTTCCATGGAGGAGAAGATGGCTGTGCTGGGAGAGCCAGCCAGCCCTTGGGCTTCCTGCTAGATGCCTGGGAAATCTCAGCAGACTGTCTTGGTGTCACTGTGCTTGCAAAAGGAGGCCATCTCATACAGCAGAGACAGCTAAAAGCTGGAAATGTGTTTTCACAGCTACAGCAGGAAGAGGGGATAAATTCATGGAGTTCACTCTGTCTTGAAAATTGCATGACAATGTAAAGAATGAGAGTAATGAAAAAAAAATCATTAATTATGTATTAAAGGCAGAAATAAGTGAAGCCCAAATCATTTCATTATAAGCTAATGATGTGTCTTTTGATCCAGTTCACTTGCATCATAGGCCAACTGTATATTTCTAGCCATAGCTGAAGAGAAAAGCTTCAGGTTATTACTAGATCCCTGGATTGCCTGGATTTTTTCATTTTCCTGGAAAGCTTATGTTCTCTTCAGCAGTGTGTGGACACAGTAGTGCAATTTTATTGTCTGCTCATGGGGGTCACAGGACATACCAACCCCTCAGCAATGGCTGGTTTGCATTCAGAGTAAACACCAGCACCTTACAAACAGGTTCAAATTGCAACTACACTACAGGAAAATAAAAACAGGTAAGCACATTCCCTTGGCAGAAAGACAACCTTCCCATTTATGTTTCAGAATATGAAAAATAATTATCTGTGCAGGGGTGTTCACCTGTTATTGAAATTTCCCAGCTGCAAATAAAGAATTTTGTAACTGTTGAAAATGAGGGCATGATGGTTCAATTCCTCTGATTGTCAGGCTTCCATGTAGTTCAGTGGAAATTTTGCCAAAAGCAAAAAAGACACGGAGCGTCAGATAAAACTAAAAAACTCTCATTAAATCAAGTGTAAAATGTCTTCCACTAATACTAATTCGGATTATAAGTGGGTTCCCTCTGAATGCACAGATGCCCTTTTTCTGTTAGCTCTCTGGAAAGAACCCAGCAGTACTGTTTGCTGACAAAAAAAAAAAAAAAAAAAAAGTCAGAATAGCTCACCTATGTCAATTTTTGAATCTGAAAATGTTGTAATTTCTGCCAGCAAGGCAATTCTAATAGTTTAACAGACCCACTTAGGGAAGGAGGCTTAGCTCATGCCATACTGCAAGTGCATAGCTGAAAAGCCACCAAGAAGTCACACAACAAATCCCTGCAGGAAAATGCTTGCAATTAATTTCCAGTAATGAAAGCACCCATGTAGAACAGCATGTAGGAGCTGTTCAGGAACAACACACTTATAGAAGAGTGGGACCAAAAGCAAAAAAAAATGTGTGAGAATTATTTGCTCATTTAAAAAATATTAGTGATTGTGGGATAAATATGACAGCTTAAAAGCACTAATATAGAACTGATACATGGCATTTCAGACTTTGCTCAATTCTGTGACAGGGTTCCAGAGTAGAGGAGGGCAGAAGACATGAAAGGATGGCAGCAGCCCTCACCTTCATGGTGTGCAGCACAGGACACACTGCCAGGCTCCCTGGCAATGCCTCTGAGTGCTGCTCCCTCGGGGCTCTCTGCTCTCTTTGCTCTCCTTGAGCTCTGTTCCACTGACACCAGATTGCTGCAGCAGGGAAAAAGAAGGAAATGCTGTTTAATAAATGTTGCAGTATGAGACTCAATGTCTTACAGATAAGCATTGGAAACATTACAAAAAACACGAAGGCAAACAAGCACGTAAGTGGTGAAGTCCAGCAAGCTCTGTGTGCTGCCTCTACATAGCCAGAGAGTTTTGTGGTCTAATCCCTTTCTCTTTTTCTGGTTATTGTCCCACAACATTTTTGGTTTATTTGTTATTTTTTGCCTTGTTTTGCCTGTTGGGGCTGGTACTGTGACTTTTAGAGGTCAAGCATCACCCCAGCTTTAAAAGTTGTCAATAGAGTGACCAGTGGCATCAGGAGAAAGAACAAATCCAGGGCAAGGAAAGCAACCTCCTAACTCCTAATTAATGTGTACTGCCAACTTAACAGCTACCTCTTGGAGATTTCTTAAATTACAGACAGCAGCTTTGTATTTATCAGTCCAGAAAGTTTTGGGGTATTTTTGCTATGAATTTGTCCAATTGCTATTTGAACCTGTTTAGATTTTTAACTATGATGGTAACCTGAATAGAAACAGTTCCACAACTAAGGCATACACTGAGTTTTTAACAGAGAACCCACAGAATTCATATAAACCATGTAAAAATATATTTAGATATAGGCTATGTATTGAAATCTATATATGTATATTAAAAAAAGTATGACTGGCATAAACATAGTGTCAAATGGTGATCTTCAATGCATTCTCTCCCTGGCACAGATAGAAAATTAACTCTGCAGGGCATCATTAACACAGGCAGTGGATAAAGAAATAAAGCAGGCTGAAAACATCAACTGGGTTTCTCTTCACCATCCCACCTCATTTCTTTACAGCCCACTCTTGGGGAGAAATGGAGATTAAAAAAAGCTGTTCCAAATGCTGCTTGTAAACATGATGCTTCTTGGAGAGCGTCCTGCCCCTGGGATGCTGCAGTTGGGTAAAGAATATTCGGGATTAGGTCAAACCCAGGCATTTCCCAGAGGGCCAAGAGGGAAGATATCTATCTGAAGCAGGTCTCAGGGCTCTTCCAGACCAGCTTTTTTGAAAAGCAGCTAGTGCTAACTATTCCTTCACTATGTTTACTTTCAGTTGCATAGAAAACAAGTTGAGATTACTTTCTAAATGTTTCCAACATTCAAGCAATTAAAAAGGAGTATGGAAGGTTCTAATGGAAAGAATTCATACATAGAAAGCTAATGATGGAGAAAAGCCTTTAGCTCCATTCCATGACTTAAATATGTGCTTTGGGGCCAGCCCTTCTAATGAGGTGAAGATTAGAAAGCAAGTAGCTTGAAGAGGCACAAATTGCTTGGACAGAGAGCAAAGAGCCTAAGCAGAGGTCTCTCACCACAGAGGTGAGCTGAAGTCCCCAAGCTCTTGGCAAGACATGGGCGTGGCACGTTCACATCTTGCTGGCTGTTTACAGCAAAGAATGATGCTAATTTATTTCAGCCTCTCATTCCAAGCCAAAAGGTACCTGCAATCCATTCCCCTGCCCTTTGAAATCTCTCCATGCAGAGCTGTTGCCTGTTTTGAGCAGTAGTCTGCATGATTTTGTGAGTGCTGTTTTGTAAGCCTACCTGGCAGACTATGAAAAAAAACTTCTTTCCCTGGCAAGAGGCCAGGGTGTGCACTGCAAGCACTAGACACACGTAGGAAGAAAACTTATCCTGTCATCTCTCCAACTTGCCAGGCAAAACCTCCTCCAAACTATAAACAAAGCTTAAAAGTTCAGTTTACTTGTGCCTCATATTCCTTGCGCACTTCACTGCAAACCTGTTACCTTTCTTACCCTGTGTTTGTTCATAATTTCTCATTTTGTCCTTTCCTCACACAGTTCAAGCTGACTTTCTGGAGTAGATAGTGGCTATCCCTTTTTGTCACTGGGGTGGAATGACTGAAAATGACCAATCACATCCATGAGTTGTCCAACTCTGCTCCAACAGCAGGGCTGTGGTTCAATGTCAAAGACTTTCTTGTAACAGAAAGTTGTGACTTGTAGGAATGTCATTTTAAGTAGTTCCTAAATTACATGCTGATTGGCAATACAAAAGATCAGATTCTTACACACACAATTGTTTCTTTTTCCATGGCTATGTACAGAGTGTCTCTGCATGTCTAAAGGCAGCTTCTCTTAGTTTAAAATCATTCCCACTTGACCTATCACTATCTGCCTGTGTAAAAAGTCACCCTCTTTTTTGTAAACCTACTCTAAGTATTAAAAGCACGAGGCAAATTCAGCACCCCAACTGCTCTAACTCATGGATGTGGCATGTCCAGATTAAATGGTTGGATTTGATGCTATAAAAGGTCTTTTCTAACCTCAGTGATTCTCTGGTTCTCTGTGCTTAATTCTGTTTTTCCGAAGCTCTCTGACACTGGCTGACCCTCTGGATCAATAGCGCGGCCAGCCAGCTGCAGCCCCAGGCCTGCTCTCTCTGGTGTTCACACCTCCCAGCTGGCACTGGCACAGAGCTAAATGTGTGATTTTGTCCTGGCAGAGGCTCCCACACGCCAGGCATTTGGCTGGGAGCTCCTGTCAGTGCAGCTGCTGATATGGGAGCAGGGGGAAGAGCATCGGGCTGGCAGCAGCTCACTCGCCTCAAACAGAGACCAACTGAGGAACTGGGTGTGCAGAAGAGGGGCCAGGATCATTGTGTTTAGGTTTATGTAGCCCCTTTCAACTGAAGAATTTAAAAGGTGTCCAGATAAGCTTTTCATGGAGAAAAGCAGTTAAGGTACCAGTCTGAGGTCTCTCAGGAGATGCTGATTGCCTTATGGGACAAAGCCCTAAATCTGTCAGCAGGAAAAGTGAGATAAGGAGTGGTCCTGCAGAGCTATTCCCAAACCATCCCCATTCTCGCTCCCCAGCCCCTTCCTGTGCTTGCTTGTTTGCAGGAATCCCTGGCCTGCTGTTGAGAAATGCAGCTTTGCCCTGGTTCCCATGAAAGGAGCCATGAAAGGAGCGGGGCATCCGCGTCCAGGCACGCGTTCACCCGGGGACAGGAGCCCCCCTCACACCTGCTGTGGGCCACAAAGCGCCCAGAGCTGGGCAGGGGCAGGGGCACGGGCTCAGCCTCCCTCCCTCCCTCCCTCAGCTGGGGCAAAGGGAACATGAGCAGGGACTTTGCCTCCCCTCTCCTCAGTACCAAGGTCAGGGCCAAGGAGGAGGCAGTGGGCTCTCCACTGTCACCTCTCTCCCACTCTCTGGTCCCTCTCAGCTGTGCTATGTGGGCAGTCCTTCCATCTGACAGAGCAATTTTGCACTGGGACCTCAGATAAATTCACTCACTGCCACAATACATAGCTGTAGTCCACTTGCCTTTTACATATTTGTACATATCCCTGTATTCCGAGCTGTTAAGACACTTTAGTTTATAAATTCCTAAACACTTTTGAAGTGCTGCCTTCCAGTTCAGCAGCCTGCAACCATATTGGAAGGGCAAACTACCAAGCAAAACTCTGGTCAGCCTCATATACTTCATTTCCCTAAGCTCCCTCAGCATCTAGCAAGGAGAGAGGCCCTTTGTGACATCTTTCAGATTTGCTAAACTGAAACTCTATTCTGAATCACCTTCTGAATGGACTTGTCATGCTCCATTCATTGACTACAGAGGGAGCTTAAGGACAGCCTCTGAGATTAACCTCTGACCCCACACACTGCCAAGCTGCATGAGAGCCTCTGAATCAAAGGTGTTATACTGAGAGTGTATCACTAAACTACAGTATAAATCACAATAATGGCTGTTACATCGTTGTTGTAACCAATGCTAATAACAACAGCAAGTACATTTCTGGATTTAAGGTTAGACTGGTTTTCATCTCCCTTGACGAAGACCTGTAGCATAAATGCTACAAAGTAGGAATGAGGCTGCTTTTCCCATTGCCTTTTTCTAACTGTTGTACCAGTTTATTGTGACCCTTATGTGAAAGGTTTCTGCACTGAAAGAAAATTGACTGGTCTTTTTTCTTTGCATGTGAGCAGATAGAGCAGTAGCTTATTTAGGGAGCTTTCCTGATAAGACAGCAAGTAGCAGTTGTGATAACCCAGGCCCAGTTCAAACTCAGCTACTTACAAAACAGTGTTTATCAGAGGGAGTGTATGTTTTGTCTCTGAGACACTCAGTTATACAGGGGGTGTGATGGACCCCTGTCAGCAAAGGAGGACAGCAGCAAATAGAACAAATGTGGCACTTCATTCCCAGCTAAGGATAAATGGAGACCTGGTCTTGCCACCCCTTTTGGCACTGGGAAGTGTCCTGTTGAGTCAGTAGGACAACGTGCACAGCACTCATGTAAATTGTTACAGGACTGAGATATTACATATTTTAGGATCTTTGTGCATTATATCATGAGTCTCAACACATTTTTCCATGCTGAAAATGGGCCAGTTCACATTTGGAATATATCCAAACTCAGGTCCTGAATTCAACATAAATCCTTTTTAGTAGATCTTGTCAGATATATTATATATGTGTATGTGTATATATGTGTATATATATATATGTGTGTGTGTATATATATATATGTATATATATATGTATATATATATGTATATATATATGTATATATATGTGTGTATGTATATGTGTGTGTGTGTGTATATATATATATATATATATATATATATATATATGTGACCTATATATTTTTATGTCAGCTATAATTGGCTTACCCTGCAGCCAGTTCCAGCAACCACCCAGGCAAACTTATATTTGGGACAGGTTTCTTCAGTGCCCCAGTCTCTGTCCTTTCCTGTGTCTCTTTCTAATATATGTACCCAGTTTTTTGTTGTGTTGATCTTTACATCAGGGATTCTATTCCCACTTTTCAAAATCACTTCTCCACAGAATTCCTTCCCATATCTTCTAGCCCCACAAAAGTTTTAAGACTATTTACAACAGTGACTCCATGTAATTGCAGACATCATGGACACATTTCTTCTCAGGTAATCACTTAAACCCTGAATTCCAGGTCAGCAGTGCGAGTCCTAAGCCCAAGGAGAAAGTGGAAGAAAGGAAGAAAGCAAGCAAGCAAGGAAGAAATGGAAAGAAAGGAAGGGGAAAACGACAATATGGATAATATGCCCTTGTGTTACATCTATTTGGCTACTACCTCCACCAGAAATGCTTTGAGGAGAAATTGGAAGCTGGTTCACCCTTCCAGCTGGAGATTCCTATTGCAGCCAGCACATCCCCAGGCAGCCACTTCATCCTGCTGGGCCCCACTGTGCACCCTGCAGCAGAACCCACTGCACTTGACCAAGGTTGAACATCTAGATCCCATGAGCATCTCTAGTGAACTCTAATGAGTAATGAAACATTTTAAAAATCGATGTAATAAAAAAGCTTTCAGCCAGAAAGCCCCCACATAGTTATATAGGTACAGAATGCTTTTGTTAGGAACAGTAGGGTTTTTAAAATTGTATATCGGGGGGAAAAAAAATCTGTACCTCAAAATGCAAGAGTGTGCAAGTTAATTATCATTATGGAAAGATCTTTGCTTTTCCTCCGTTGCCAACAAAAAACACTTTTCTCTTACTCAGCCTCCAGAAATTCCAGTAATAAACACAAGTAATAAAAACTCCTAAACAGCTGTTAATTAAGAAAATAATCTTTTAAAGACAGATTTTTTTGTGTGTGTGTTTTGATTTCCAAGGCTTTATGTACTGAACAGAACAAAAAAATTGTTACTGACCTTTTCAGATCCAAGATTTCATCTTTTGCTCCTGTGGTAGAAATGGTGTAAAGCAGCAAATGAAAAGTGTTAACTAAGAAAGCAGAGACTAAATAAACACTAACAGAAAACCTTTGCCAATGGAGACAATAATTTCAGTGATGATTGTGTAGCAACAAAGCCTTCTGTAACTCAGGGTATCCAGTAAGGATGGAGATGTTTTTCTGTAAAAGACACTCTCTGTGTGTATGCATATTTATATTTAATGTCAAATCTCATTTGACCATAAATGTAATAATCTTTCTTCAGAAATGCCCCCAGTGAAGATTTTATAACAGAATTGTGTTTTACTACAAGATTACAGGGGTTTTTGTCTTCCATTTGGGTTCCACTGGAAACAATTAGTACTGGCTAACTAAGAAAAACAGAAAGAATCTCATGTAGGCAACTTCCCATATCACCATAAAAGATAATAATGGACAAAAAAACCTGGATTACTACTTTGTGAGAAGGTTTCATCCTGAACGTGAGGAGTTCATTTTGCAAATTCTCCGTTCTCAGTGAAAACCAGGTGCTGCTGCATCATCTACAAGGCAAGGGATGGAGTGAGTGTCTCTGTGTCTGTGCAAGGGTGACTGTCACACATCTGAGTGTTAATTACAACTCTATCCTGTGCAAGGCCAGGGGGATGATGAAGTGCAACCAGGCTTTGAATTTCAGCTCTAGTAGTGCACCAGATGAGCTCTTAAAGGTCTCAAAGTGGCTTTGTGCTGCAAGCAGATACTTGCCTGCAGACATCTCACCCTACTCACCTCTGGTGGTCCTCCTTCCATCCAGACCCACCTATGAACCACCTTTCCCAAAAATTTGGAGCACAAAGTGGTAGCAGAACTTGGGTCTCTTCTGCATGAAGTCCTCTCCGTTCATCTACTCCATGCATAACAAACAAGAAAGAGGCCATGTAATGACAGAGATGGCCTCCTAAGACCCTGCTCCAGGAAAGTAATCCAGCCAAGAAGAATGGGTGTAAAAGCTCTGTTCCATGTTTATAGCTCAGTCAGCACCTGAGGACAGAGGTGGGATAGACATAAGAAATCCAGAACTGTGTCTCCAGCATGATGGAGCTTAGGGAAGCTAACCATGACTTGACACACTCCTCAAGCAGCTCACACTTACCCACATGGAAGTACAAGAGCATCTTAAAACTCTCTCACTACTCCCTGAGCTAAAAATGTAACTAACTGCTAAACAGCATATTAAAAAGGAATTAACATTTTTCTTTTGTAATTAAACAACAGTAAGTACTTGGTCTCCTTTTCAGGGATAGGATTTAGGTTTATGAGTCCATTAGTGGTTTGAAGAATGTACTGTCAGTTTTCATACCCTACAATACTTCATTTTCTTCCAAACATTTTTAGAAGCCTACATCAATCTCCTCATCTTGTAAAAATGTGAAGCGTCTCCTTCTTTTGGCAGTGACTGATGGAATGGTTTTGATGGAGTAAATAATTGATTAATTATTCTAACATTTTGACTAAGAGTTGTACAAATAAAATAACCTGGAGAAATTGGAATGTAGCTTCTTTGTTCTACTCTTGAGTCCTAATCACCTCTCACCAAACACACACACACACAAACACATTAAAGTCACCTTTAAATAGCTGAGCATGACAAGGCTGGGAATAAGGGTTTACCACTGCTTACCTGATAGTGTAATTTTTTAAGAAATCAAAATCTTCATCTGTAATCCATCATTGTGTCAATACCACACAAGTTGAAATAACTGTGTACTGAAACAAGCTGCTTAGAAGAACTGAAAAGCGCCAGGAAATTTGGACAGACAGACTTTAGTGGGTACAAACCAAAGAAATGTTTCCTGCTAGATTCACTTTCTGGCAGACCTCTTTCTGCAGACTAAAACCTTTTCTGAATTCACAAATCTGTTTGTGTGACAAGCAACACCTACAGCCAACGAAAATCAGTATAATAAAGAGATACCATTATATACTTAGAATTAATTGAAGAAACTCCAGAAACAGTTTCCACAACCAAATGAGGACACCACGTTTCTGTGTATTAGTTTATTTAATTCTTGATCGCCACTAAGAGCAAGTAAATTACGCTGATACAATTGGTAAACATATACATTCACTAGAGCCCCCCAAAATCCCACAGAACTAAGGGAAACATCAAGGGAAGGATGTTACAGGATTAATGCTTTCATTCTACAATATGGATATATGGCTTTCATACAAGTTTTAAAAAATGGAAAAGGTAACACACTGCTAGCTTACAAAATCAATATACAAACTGAAAAAAAAAAAGGAAAAGGAACAAGAAAAGAAAGTAACCCATAAGAAGATATCATATAGCACTGGTTTAATAGATATATACAGAATTAGAAATCCATTGAACATGATATTCAGGCTTTGTTATTTTGACTTTCATTTCTCCTTTAGGTTTACCATTCAAACTACAAGAATTAATATGTTTTCTCTCTTACTTTTATTTTTCCATCTTATTTTACTCATTTTCCTCACTTTTTATTGGCAGAGAAAAAGACTTTTCCTGCCTGTGTTTCTATGTTCATACCTAACTGAAGCAGTTTGTCCACTTTGAAGCTTTGAACAAAGCCCTTGCGTGTACTTGGTGTGACAGAAGAGAACATCACTGTGATAGTAAATCCTTTTGGCCATTACATTGGCATGTGTTTTGCATTTCCCTTGGACACAGCTATCCTTAAACTGAAGTGCTGGCAAGTGGGAAGCAATCTAGCTCTTCATCCTACTTGTGCATCCTCACTTAAGCAACAGCACAGGACAAAAAGCTCTTCCATTTCAAGCCTGAAAACGTGGCAGCACTGGTCATGATTCACATTTGGAGTTATGCATGCACCTTTCTGGAGTTTGTCTCCCCCATGTATGAATGTGTATATATATATATATATATATATGCAGTATGCATGTGTGTGTATTTAGAGAGCTGCTGTGTCTGATGCTGACATCTGCATTAGGTGGATTCTAGCTCCAAGCTGCAGTCCCTGCTTCAGACCACCTCAGCAACCACAACACACTCCAGACTACCACAGACATTTCCTTCAGCTGTAAAAGTCTAGATGAGCTACATAATTGTAATATGGGGAGTGCAATAAATGGTCTAATGAGAAAAGTTAAATAATGTCTTCTTGCCAGGTAGGTTAGAGCGAGGGAGTTCAAACAGCAAAATTAAATGAATGGAAGTTACTGTGGGTGAAACAGCCCTGCAGAGGCCACCCATTTTCCTAGCTTTCCATCACTGAATTCAGGGTTAGAGGTTTTGTACAGTCTTTAACTTTCAAAGACCTTCTGCAATGGGAATACTTGTGGGCCTCTGGTTTTAGCTCATCAATAAATCCACTCATTGGACATGTCATTGGACATGTTTTCAGTTTTGCTGAGGGTTTTGTTTCTTATCATGGGTTTTTTAAGAAAGGAGTCAAATCTGCAGATACAGCTTTTACATACACAACTCACTCAAAGCCAAGTGGTTTAAAGGCTAGGAGATACTTACAGAGTTCTTTAGCCATCTGGGACTCCAAGACACTCCATATTTAAATGGCAAACTGCAGAAAGGTCTAACGGATTGTAAAAAACCACCAATGAGATAATAATAGTTGAACATAGTAGAATTATCATGTTTTCCCAGATTTTTGTTCAGTTCAGACTGATGAGGCCACAAGACAGGTGGCCATTTGTGAAGAGTGGCAGAAAGAGGCCATTAGGAAAATTATTCCATTTCAGCCATTGTTTAGTTTTGGTCCAAAAGAAAAGTTTGATGCTGATATGAACAAGACTACTTATAGGACACAGCTGGAGGAACTTGATGGTATGGGCTTCCTGGGGCTGTTTAGCAACAATCCAGGAAGAAATGGAGAAGACAGTCTCAAGGATGAGGAAGGATCACCAACATCCACAGAAGTTTAACTGAGAAGTAGAGTGCCTTAGCAGAATTGACAGAGCATTTATAAATGGTATCAAAATTATGGATAAGTTTGGGAAGGCAGGCAACAGGTATAATCTGCCTCTGCAAAGGAGAGAACTCAGTCTCAACTTCAGAGAAGTGCTGTCCTAGAGAATTAAAATGGATTGAATACAAGACACCTACGCCCACTGACATACTGCTTCCCCTTAGGAGGATTTGGGAGACATGAAAGACTGCCATGTGATATCAAAATGGTGTCCAGCTCACCAATACATAGCTTTAGAAAAGTGGTGACTTTACATTGCTAACGTTGCTGCAGTTCCTAGACTTGAAGGAAAATCAGGTTGTTGTCCCACCCTCAACATGGACATTAGCCTGTGTACTATTGTCTCCTTTTGATTTTGTCTCCACTTGAACACTTTATTTTGCAGCTGCAGTGGGACTACTTCTCTGCAACACTTTACATTTGATTAGTTTTCATTAAGGCACAAATCAGGGAAAGCATAAAAACAAATGTGCCCACCAGTAGTTCTGCCTTCTGCACATAAGGAGCACGCAATACAAAAAAATTTGTATAAAATGCTCCTGATTTCCTATCTGTCTCTTCTTGACCAACTCTCCAAAGCTGCCTGTTTATACATTTTAGAATTATTATTCTTTCATTTCTTCTAACTTTTCTCCTTTGAAAAGTAGTTCAGCCCAGAATGTCGTTATGGAATTAGAAGACGAAAATCAGTAAATTACAATATAGTAGCTACCTGCATGTACAACAAACATTTTCCCTTCCTGGAGCCTTGCCCAGAAGTTTTGCTGCACTTAACAGACTGTTAAATAGGCCAGGCTGAAAAGCAATGACTCTCATTCACTATGGGCATTTCTGTCAGAAGACATGCCTAGGTCAGAAAATGTCCCAGTCCTCAAATACTCCTTTAAATGAAGATATAGACAGGGCTAACTGAAAGAAGCATTGCCTCAGTTTAGTTAGAGAAAGGGAAGAGAGATATACCCAAATATATTCAGGTTTAAACTCACTGGAATCCAGAGTCCGGATGCAGATTCATCCTTAGCTGATGTTCAGCAACTCACCCATCTCTTTCCTAAGAGATTTGAGTGCTCAGAAAAAGGCTGTCGTTTGGGGGATTTTTGTCACCTCCCCATACTCCATTACAGCTGCAGCAAATGAAGATGTAAACCACTCCTCGAGAAGGACATTCATGAAACAAAATTCTGTCCATTAAGCTAGGTAAGCAACACATCTATGCTGAGTCATTTTTCATTGCAATAGGATAGCACCAAGAGGGTAAACACGTTTTTCATCTGAAGTGGCTGCTCCCACAGCACTGTCAGACGAGCTTGACCTCCCAAAGCAGGGAGGGTAGAAGATTAGAAAGCTAATAAGGAGAAGTTTCAGAATGACTGAAGTAGAAACTGATCAAGATGGGTGGGAAGAGGTTTTGTTCAGAATCTTGCCTTTTGCTTTCTTGATAATGCCACTAGTGGAACAAGGGCTCCTTTTAGGTACCGGGAGCCTCTTTTTAGAGCTGACATGACTCACATATTCAATCTTCCTCTGTGTTCTGCCATGAATTACTTTATCACCTCCTGCATAGTTAGACTTTCCACAAAATGTTTTCTTCTGGCTTTCTGGAAGTGTTCTTCATTTTAAGTTTGTAAACTATTACTCCAATTGCTGTCAACAGTAAGATGCCAATATAGATCCCAACATATGTGGCTGAGTCGTACATAAGAAATGTTCTCCTATTTCACACCCTTTGCTGAATTTTCCTCTGGTCCTAACATGATATTTTTTGTTTTGTTTCCTTGTTTTCTGTAAACTCTCTCCATGAAGGACCTATGCCACCACAGGAACTTGACTGGCTTCCTTCAAAAGCTATTAGGAATGTTCCTTTAACAAGCCAGATGGGCAGTTAAACAAAAGGACCATAAAGCATCAGAGGAAACAAAGGGGAATTTATTTTCTTTATACTCACAGAGGTGGAAATAAGAAGTCACATCTAAGGTTTGCTAAAGGACAATCAAAGTGTTGGTCTCAACATCATTCCCAGTTCCTGCCAGCTCCCTATGAAACATGGACTAGATTAACCGGTGTGAGACAATGGTGCAACAGTGTTTGCACTCAAAGCTGAGCCACTTCAAGTGAACTGATGCAGCATGTAGACAGACAAACCTTTGGTGAGTGAAAAAAAGTTTCCTTCTCCTTTTGCTTTCAACCAGACCTACCAAACCATTAGTTTAAGTCTGAGGCACAAGCACAGGTAGACCTGATTAGACCATGAACAAACCAAATAGCACCCAGAACCACCTAAAAATGAGCCTTTATGATTTTAGATTTGGTCATTGCACATCCACCATACGTGGGGGACATTTTTAACTACCCCACAGACTCAGGTATGTCTAACAGCATTGTCAAAATGACAAGGACATCAACACAGACTGCAAAACACACCCAAGGAGTCTGGGAAATAATTAATTGTGAGGCTAGTCTACCTTAAGCTATGTGCAGGCTTGGCTAGCAGGCTTCAGGAGTGTTTGGGAGCAGAAGGACTTGCCCCACCCTCAGTCCACATCAGCCGTACCCGCCGCGTGAGAAGAAAGAGGGCAAGCTCTACAACCATTAGAAATTATTTCTTTTTTGCATAGAAAAGGGGAGTGTATGGGGGAAAAAAAAAAGACCCTCTGCTTGTCTACAAGCTAATCCCAAGAGAGAAATGTGATTTACTCAGATGGACACAGCCTGCTGCAGCTTCACTGAAGTCAGTGGGTACCATGCAGGAGTACAAGGGAGACTATTGCTCTTGATCAGCAGGCAAGCCTGCAGCCTACACAGATGGCAAAGCTTATTTCTTGCTGTTTGCATGTTAAGATTTAGAATTCTGAAGCAATGATTTTTGAACTTAATTTGGGCACTGATATCCCTTATGTTTCCTCTAAAAATTTTGGTCTGCTTGTTCTCAGCTTGTTAAACAATCCTTTACTTTGAGACAGACCAGACAGACCAGACATTTGTCAGATCTTTTTTCTACTTTGTGACTTCCCTCAGGATTCAGAATCGTTTAAATTAGGTAAAACTGAACAAACTGAAAAACAGCTGGTTGTAATTTTTCTTTTTCTTTTTTTCCCTGCAGACTGTATTTTAAAAAAATCACAATTAATTTTATGTTGACTTAGCTTTTCCCAAGGTTTTTTTCTTATATAAAAATGGAAGAAAGCAAAATATAGTAGTTTTATATTTCACTTCTGTTTTACTAAAAGGTAAACCAAAAATTATTTCATTCCTGTTGGTTTCAGGTCCCACAAATTGTCCCTTTTTTGGTCAAAAATTATATTTACCTCTGGTGGTTTCCAAACAGATTTCTCATTTTATTTCCCACCAGACATATTATTTTTAACCGGCTATAATTAAGATCAACAGGAATATTGCCACTGATACAAAAGGGAGCTAGGTTAGGCAGAATCACAACAATTTCAACTAGATCTTTTATGAAAAGGATCTTCCCCCTTCTGTCAAAATTAACAAATAAAATACAGCATTTTTCAGCTTTGACAGGTGAAATGGAGGACACTACCATCCACCAACACTGATATGCTGAAAAGTGGAAATTTTTGTCATCATTCCACTTTGAAAAATCCTTGCTAGAAAATGATGAAAAATTAGGACTCTTTTATGTCCAGATGTTGAAAGATTTTCGATTTACTGCCAACACTGAAAATATGGTTAAGGAAAGGAGTGTTATTGGTTTTTACCTGTAGGTGGTGACACTTTGGAATGAACATTAAGCACACATCCAAGAAATTCCCATACTTGTAAACGCTCAACAAAATACCCCCATCCTTTCCTTAAACAAACTATTTCATACAGTTATGAATATGTAATCAGAAATTAAGAAACAGGCCTCAATTTTTCAGATATAAGGTCCCAATATTAAATATAAATGCACTGAGCCAGAGTGCTATGTTCACACAGGGTACCACTGGCTTCAGCAGAGCTCCACACAGGCTCAGGTTCTGCTTGCTTGGACTAATTACCAGATTGAGACCTATGGCAAGACTTGAGAAAAAAAAAATTTAAAACCTCTACATTGTTCAATATACAATAGACATAATTTTCTAAATGAGTTTGGAGTCCTTTATTACAGGCCTCTAAGAAGTGTTGTTAGGATTATACATTAAAAACACTAAAGTAATAAAAAAAAGGATTTTTTTTCTGTGTTTGCTTTTTTCCTTCTATGGTACCATTAAGCTATAAATAATTTTAGGATAAAATGCCTAGGTATAAATGAAACTGTTAACTGATCATGTTTGCTGATGTCCCTTTCTCACATTGCCCAAGTTGACTCCATTAATCCAGCATCTTCTCTTGTTTCTTGCCTTCCTTTTTCTTCTTCTTGGATTCTGTCAAGACATAACAAAACCAATAAAAAATTAGTGTCCAGCAGGCACTGCAATAAATTTCATTTAACACCCGTGGAAGTTCCCCTTTTTTTCTCTCCATGCACACAAGAATTGTTTCCTCATTTCGAACAAAGAAAGGGACAAGAGAAGGAAAAGAAGAAAAATAACAGGAAAGGCCAAGGCAGTAGAGAAGATGGAGTTGCATGTTCCATTCAGAACCCTCCCTATCTCAGGGGCTGACCCTGTTTGGCATGCAAAGCATTGTCTCAGGAACTTGCTTGGAAAATAAGAAAACAGCAGGCATCTCCTGGAGAAACCGGGTCACGGCTCAGCGGAGAGCTGGAAGAAAGCATTGCACACACAAGCCACACATATCCCCTTCCCCTGCTTCCTTTCTGTCTCTTTGTGAGCCTTTGGCTTCCTCTGAAAGTGCAAGCAGCTCCAGAGCATGGGGAGAAAGCCCTCTTGTTCCTCCAGCTCCTGCACTGCCAACCCTTCCCCGTTCCCTGGGACAGACACCTCTGTGCCCTCGGGAGGCGACAGGGTCACGGGAGCAGGGCCTGTCCAGCCAGCTGGGACTGATGGCATCAGAAAAGGACTAAGGAGCACCTGCTTCTCTAATTAATTTGGGGTAAACAAGGGAAGGATGGAAAGGTACAAGTAAAAATTTGTGTATTGTACTACCACCTGCAGTAACTTTCACTGTACTCTAGGGTAGCATGGTATGCGACAGATAAAGGAAACTCACAGAGGGACCTTTGAAATTGAATCAAATTAAGAGGATTAGGTACTCTTGTGTCACATGTCAACTTGTAATGGGGAAAATAACAGCTCTCACTGGGAACATGAGCAAATCCCTGTTGAAACCAGCACAAAGCAGCAGGTACCACAGAGAGATGGAAACAGAGCTTCTGTGAAGCATCTTTCCTGGAACCAGCAAGCAAGCAGACCCCAGTTTACCTTAACCCATATTTCATTAACCAAAACAAGTCAAACTATCATAGAATTAGAGAATACACTGAGTTAGAAGGGATCCAGAAGGATCACTGAGTCCAACTCCTGGCCCTGCACAGGACCACCCAAAAAAATCACACTGTGCTGCCTCAGAGGGCTGTCCAAGCACTTCCTGAACTCTGCCAAACTTGCTGCCATGAACACCACCTCTGGTTAAATAACAACTATCACCTTGAACGAGAAGAAAAGCACTCAGCCCTTAGGATGGAGCTGTTATTTGTGAATACGATTCTTCTCCCTCTGACTCATTTACATAACATAGTCAGTCTAGGGATGACCAGCTGTAGTAAAAACAGCTTGTTTTCATTAAAGCCAAAACCACACCAAATTCTTTCAGGTATGGATAGGGCCAGGTACCTCCATCAGAAGGCAAATTTAGGCTACCACATTTCTCTGATGGTTGTGTTGCCTCTTTCCTAGTGTTTCAAACCAACTTTTTTTTTTCTTCACCTGTTATAACAAAACAAAAAATATTTCCAATAATCCTTTAGTCAAAGCAAAATAAAGTACTTGTTTAGCCATACAGCCTGCTCTAAAATCTGTCCCTTAAAAACTTTGCTTAAATTTCAAAGGGATAATAGTAATTTAATTTCAAAGGCATAATTTAAAAGAAGTAATTTTTTTTTAATTTGAAAACTAATTTCCCCCCCCTGCTTTTGCATGTGTGTGTGTGCTTGTGTCTGAATGTCTGTAGTCTGCAGCTAGTCACAAAATCTGATACTATTTCATAATCAGTCATTAGAAAAAGTAATCTTTCATTGAGTTAGTATCTAATTTGCTTTCAGCTTTCCCCCTTGCAGCAAATTTCCCATATCCCCCCTCAACCTCTTTTACCCACATCCTCCACTTCCTCTCACTTTGCCTCTTTATAACACTGACCCTCTATAAGACTGATTCTGATTCTGTATTGATTGCACTCTCCCTCATACTTTTTATTCCCCACACAACACCACTTTCTCTGAAAGAAACAGGGACATTTTATCAATCAGACCAGCACTGGAATCTGCAAAATTTATTTAGGCACAACACAAGCAGCAGGGCACTACGCAGACTTCAACCAGATTTACTAAGAGCAAAGGAGACACGTAAATGCAAGCAGACTGCTAACAAACAGGACTCTGCTGAAGGGTTTGTGCAGCTCATGGCAGGAATTAGGTCAGCACCAGGAGAAGACTTTGGTCTGGAGTCATGTGAATGCACCAGGTCCCCATCCTCATTTCACCTGAGGTACCAGACAACTCATTTATCCATTTGCACTCAATGCCTGTGGGTCCACATCTCTTCCTTTCTCAATTCTTCCCCTTTGTCTGCCTTGTGGTAATCTGCACATCATCCAAATTGCCAAACCCATCCACCTACAAAGACAAGTGACTGCTTTGGGCCTCAGCAGAGTGAAACTGTCCTGTGCCAGAGGGAATTCCTCCCTCATTAAAAGTACTCACACCACCACAGCTTCACCTTTCAGACAGGTAATCTGGATTGATGCACAGCATATTTGCTCCATGAAATGACATGCATACACACAACTGTGGGAGTATTTAAAAAAAAAATAAAAAAAGGAAACTGCCCAATTATTTCCCAGCTTAAAGAGTTTAGTCTCTTTTAAAATTCCCATCACAGACTCCAATACCCATGTGCTGACCCATGAAAATGTTGATGTTCATGTGTTCATCCACAAGTCTGTTCACAGCTACACTCTACCTGTTTTCATCATGATCAGGCTATGGTATGTCCATAGCTAACAATGTATAAAGTTGCTTTAAGATGCACTTTGCTCATGTTTTTCCATTTCTCTACATACTCTTTGCATTTGTGTCATTCAGGCTTTTATTGTCCTCACCTCTGTTCACCCTATGCTACGATTTCCACTTTTATGACATGCTGTAGGGTCACAGCCACACTGGGAACCACATCACCCTGATCACCCTGCAGTGCTACCCTCCCCAGAGTAACCAGGAATGACTGAAAGGGTCACCATGCTCAAAAGGCTGATTTTTGCCAGTTATCTGCCAGCTCATCAGCCCCATACTCCAGCATCAGCTGCAGCTATTTGCCAGTGAAGTGAGGGAAAGATCCCCTAGGTACCCTGCGTCCAACAGTCCCCTTCAGTTTCCTGTTCCATGCATGAAAATGACCACAATTCAATTCAGGTTAGCACAGATTAGATGTTAAGAACTTCAGGTCCTCCATTTCCTACGTGGCATCTTAATGTGGTCCCATCAGAAATTATTAAGCAGAGCCTACTGAGACAGCCTTTCTGATGGAGAAGCCACAGAGCTGATTGATGGCACACCTCACTGGCACTGCAATGCAGCACGACCCCAGCAACTCTCACCACTGAGCCAGAGGGAAGCAGGACAATCTGCCCAGTGAGAAAGGACTATTCTGAGCAGAACCCTGCCATTTGCAGCAGCTTTGTGCCCACAGCAGCCTCCTTCACCTCACCCACCCCACTGAGTGTGGTATTTCCACAGGCAGAGCCACAGAGCTGTGCACCAGCTGTCCTCTGCCTTCAGGGAATGTGTTTGCTGCAGAGAAGTGCTACCAAAAATATAGAGAGACACGATGGTAAAAACATTTAACCAGATGAAACTCAGGCTCACACCAGCCCACGCGGAATTTGAATCTGACTCTACTCACTGCCCTATTTGCTCTCCAGTTAGGTGGCCCACTTGTGCCAGACACCAGCTGGCAGTATCTTTATGAGCTACCTATGGTGGAATTCAAGGTCCAGAGAGGCAGGAGCAAAGCAAAAAGCAGCATGATAATCCTGGATTTCAGGAGAGCAGATTTTGGTTAGTTCAGGGACCTGCTCAGCCAGGCTAAATATCCTGGACCAGGGCACAAAGCAAAGAGGAAATCCCAAATCCTGGTAGTCCCTGCAGCGTGCAACAACCAAGCACTGCACAACCACTCTGCTCTCCCCTGGAACCAGTGCACTTGCAGCATGATCAAAACCAACAGCCCTGCAGGAGCAAACTGTGTCAATGCACAGGCTCAGGATTATCTAATCCTTCACCACCAGAGTAACCCTACGAATTGTTGCAAGGCTTAGAATTACTCAAGGATTAAAAACTGGTCACAGATGAGCACTGGACACACTTTCTGTGGGCCCAACATGATCAGAAACAAAAATTGCAGTCAGGGTCTTAACAAGTAAACAAGTTAATTTGATTAGCAGAGCTTTCTCTATGCAATTTGGACTGCAGCAGTCCTCTTAAAACAGTCATCTTTATTCCAGCACCTCATTCTTACTATGCAAGCAGCAAATGAAAGTAATTCAGTTGAGCAGGAGCCACACACCATTTGAAGCCACTCTTAATGCATAAGGCACAAAAGGGAGGTAATTACATTTTAATGGAAGTCAAGATTTGTAAGCCAAGATTTGCAGTTCTTTATTTTCATTTGTTGAAAAGAAGGTAACAATTCACCCATGGCACTGCTGAACTTCTGTGCATAAAATCAAGCAGCGTCCCCAAAAGCAATATAAATCATTCAAAATAGTGAAAGCTGTGCTAAGGGAAGTTTAGAGTAAAAAAAATTCCACATCAGATGTTCAGGATACAATTTTCTCAGGGCCTAGCACTCAAAGCTCAGAGGAAGGCATGTTTTAGAAAGGCCCCTCTACCTCACAATTGGAGCAAATTTTCCAAAGCACCAGGTTGCCATGGCAGTAAAGGCCAATGGTGCCATGGGGTGCAGGGAGCTTCTGAATTTTGGGGATGAAACTGCAGTCCCTGTGGAATGGAGAAGTCTTAACTTTGGTACAATCAAGGATTTGATACCCTGGCAAAAAAAAAAAATCTCACCTTAAAGAGATTTACACTCCTGTCTAGGAACAGAAACTGCATTATCTTGTGATTTCATGACTGTAAAAACAAATACCTGGATTTCTGAAAACCCTTTAAACATGGTATTTCTTTTTCTTATAGAGAAACAGAACTTTTCATGGCTATCTAAATCCTTTTCTTCCTTTTTTCCTGTACTATATATAGCATTTATGGTTTAAGAAGGAAAAACTATATTTTGATAGCAACTTTGCTCCCTAATGAATTTTCTCTGAAAAGCCTCTTTGAGAAACACAGTTCTACTGGATGGGGGGAAAAAAGCAATAATCCACCATCTGAACAGCACCAGAAGGCACCTCTCCAATCAATCAATGACCCTGATGCAACTTTTACTTCATTAATAGATTACAATTGATTTCTATTTTAGCCTGCTTTAATTATCTGTGTTCCACAATTTCTTCACATTTATGGTCACTCCTCTCCATCAGGTTTTGTTCTGCTTCTCACTTCTCTGCTGAAGTTTTGTTTTGGACAGACTTTCATTTGTTCCCAGTTGAACACAAGACCGACTTGATTTAGACCTAAAGGCTGCAGCTGCCCCATTTAAGTCAGAAAGTCATGCTGCAAAGCGTGTTAGGAATGGGGAATAGCCAGGCTTATGCTTGTAACAAGAAACTAACATATCTGACAAAGGAATGGAACCAAGTCACTGCTCACAGAAAATGTGTCAATATTTTTTCTTTCTCATTGGAATCGCAAAAAGAAATAAATGTAGAGGAAAAATAATCCAATTTGTTCTATAATGAGCCACAAAACTCTGAAATGATCTTAGGCAGTCAGAAGCCATTTCTTGAATCTGACATACTGATGTAAGATCTTTAAACCCTTTCCTTTAACATCCCAACTTAAACTAGTCAAGAATTACAGGGAGCTTTCATTTAAGAGATAATTTGCTGAAACCAAGGATTTTCATCAGAAAGGTTTCCCTTTGATGATTTTCTTCCTTCAAATATTTGGCAGAAAAGCTTTCAAAATTGCCTATGCACAGGCACTCAAAAGACCACAAAGACACATGTGATTTCTGACTTTGCTAGACGGCCTGATAGCCTGAAGGCAAAGAACATGAAAGTCTCATCTCATTTTCTTTACTTCTATGTTAGCCCTTAAGAGGTTAGATCTTAAGAGTAAGTATTCAGAAGATTGCAATGGATGAACTTTTCAAACCAAGGCTGTTTTGCAACTGGAGTCTTCTCTAGGGGTCTGGCTAACACTTTCAGAAGTAGCTCACTTTGCTCTTCCAGTTGGTTTCTCATCTTCATCAGGTCCATTTGCACTGCTGCTTCTGTAGGGTAGGGACTTTCTCACTGTTCTTCATCATGTTCTGTGCTCAGCACAAGAGGGACACAGTCCCAGCTGGCTCTTCAGCCCCCTCCCTGTCTATGCTGTACACAAGATCCCTCTTAATGCCAGCAAGACAGGTGCAGGCACAGGCTGACACACTAAGGATTTACTTGCTGCATTCACATGTCTGCAGGAGACTGCTGGAGACAGAAAGCTTTAATAATCCATTGGGACTTCAGTATATACCTATACAGCAAATAGATCATGTGTGTCAAACTGACACCTGCATTATATGTAAGTATATACATATATATATATACACACACATATATATAAAATATTATCTAGCAGAAAGTTATTTGTGGTATAATGTGAATAGAGAGCCTATTTTATTCAGTTAGCTCTTGCTAACCAGGCACATGCCCTTCTCAGCTGTGCTTTCTGCATCTGCCCCAGATGAGCCCTACCCTTGGGGCACAGGACACAGGGTTGGCTTTCATCAGTGCTCCCCACTCTGCACAGTCACCCTCAAAAGCTTTGCAGTAAGCACAGACAGAAGAAAAGGTAGAGAGATGGCCATGTGTAAAATGAGATGGAGGGATAAAGAAGAAGGGCGGGGGGGAAGAGAGCTTGAAAGGAAAGGAAGAAAAAGAAAAGGAAAAGGACAGAAGGGAAGGAACAGCACTTTCTCTCTGTGTCACTGCTGGGAACAGCAGTGAGGGAGAACATTTGCTGATGGCACACCTTTTACCACAGCAAATCCCACAGCTTAAGGCATTTTCATGGCTCAAGAACACTAACAAATGCCAAGGAGGCTGGGCTGCTCTCACAAGCCAGGAAAGTGAGGCAATGTGCACAAAACAGAATTGACACACACAAGGCTATTTAAGCCTTTACCCACAAAGCTCTGCATTAAACCCTAAAAGAAACCCCTGCAGGTACAACAGTGTTAAATGAAAATTCACCAAATCCAGTTTTTCATCTTTTGGAGCAGCACAGAAAAATAAAAAATAATCTGAAATTCAAACCAGGGGGTCAGAAAAACATGGAGGTTTAGGTTTCCATGAAACATCCCAGTGTTTTTCTTTTCAAAAACACCCATAAACGCTGCAGAACAACTAACAATTGAAAAATATTTAGTTTAAAAAAATTTCTTCTCTTTCTCTCCTAGAAACATTCCTGTCTCCCTGGAATTAGGGTTGTGTCAATCAGATTGATATTATGCTATGATCTGCCAAGGCATTCAGATTATTTATCCAAACAGTAAAATTTTTCAAAGGTACAAAAGCAATCTCAAGGGAAAGTACAGTGTAAAGCCTCCAAGAAACATAAGGAAATGGAAGCAGAGAGGCAACCATTAAAAGACGTCCAAACTTTCTTAGTTATGGGCTGCACTGGCAGCTTATAAGCAGCTTGAGGCTGGTCCACACTGTAAGCACCATTGTGTTTTGTTTTTCTTATATAGCTTATTCTCATTCCCACTGAAACTGAGAAACATCATATTTCCTCCTGTCACGGCAGCAAGCAGCCAAATGACAGAGTCATGTCTCAGAGCCTCAAGTTTCCAGTGAGTTTTACTTCACCTTGAAACACAAGCCTTGTCCTCAGACTAGCACTGGGAAACACAACCAAGCATTTAGTGCCCAGTCTCACCCCTCTGGACCACTGTTTCTTCTCTTGGTTTTCAAGTTTCCCAGCACCATAAGGCATAAATTATTCATGGCAAAACTGCTTCTCACAATGTTTATGCAGTGCTTAGTACAATGGCACCCTTTTTCAGCTGGGGCCTCTGGGCACTCATGCAATACAAATAATCATGACGATAGCAACAATAATAACAGCCAGCTATGCTTTTCCCACTGGAAAAGCACTTCCAGTGTCGTGTCCCACAGAGCTCAGAGCACTGTATTTCACTACAGGCTCCTGGCCAGTGCCAGGGGCCATTCTTCAGTAAACCTGTCTCACTCTTTAGAAGAGGAAAACCTCCCAATTTTACCCTCCAGGTTTTTCTTTAACTGTCACAACTGTTTCCTAATATGAGAAAATCCCTCATTTTTATAACTAATTAGTTTGAGCAGATTCTATTATTCTGCCTCCTGTAATACTAATTATTACACTAGCTGCATGCCTGCACGACTAATGAGTTACATTAAAGCTGGGGAATTCTAAAACCTACAGAGGGAGATACAGCATGACAGTGAAGCCAAAACAGGAGACACCAAATAGAAAACCACAGCCCTAATAAGTCATTTCCTCTCACTCTGTGTCCCCTGCAGCTGCTCTGTGCTGTTGCACAAATACAGAATTGAGGGAGGGCACCCCAGAAAAAGCAACTTGTCTGACATGCAAAATGAAGTGGTCCAATTTCATCAGTGCAGCACCCAGTCTGAGGAGCAAACAGCTCAGGAGAGCAAGTCACCCATACACCACTGTCAGCTCCTTGCAACAACCAGCTGCCAAGCCATCCTGCCAAAGCTGGTCAGTGTGTTCTGGCAGCACACTGCAAGTAAGATGTTCTCCCAACAGGTAGGAATCTGCCACTGGAGTGCTCAAAAACCACTGGGTGTTTTCTGCTCCTGACACCAAAGCAAAGACAGGGATACACCTGCTCTTTAACACAAGTGCATCCCTATGATTTGACAAGAAGCTTCCTAAGAAGACCCAAGGGAAAATGGTGTTTAACAGTGATGGGAGTCCACTGAGATTACTGACATAAAACCAAAGACCCTGATTAAGGACAGCAGTTCAGACACTCATCTTGAAGTCAATTGTCACATTCTGATAATTTTATTTGCATGATAAAAGTGAGCAGCAGCTACTAGCTACATGCCTGGACCTGTCACTGATACTTAGTCTGGGAAATCATTTAGCCTTTCTGACTTTCAATTGCTACTTTTCTTCTATTTAGACTTCCTGAGCTCCAAGGAGTGATAGCAGGATTAGCTAATTGCTGCCTGTAAAGATATACAGATAAAAGAAACAAGGTAGGGCAGATTATTTCTACTTCATTCAACTCTGAAGGAAAACTTTTCAAATTATATGAAATTATTTAAAATACTGAATGCAGTAATTTCCTTCATGCAGCAGCATGCACACTGTGCCAAACACAGGGAACTGCACTGACACCTTGCTATGCTCTCAGATGCTAAACCTGATCTGCATTATAAAGAGATTACATCCATTAAGAACTCAGTTAGGTCTTCATGTGGGAAATCTTTCCAAACACTGCATGTTGGAGGATGTCAGCTTTGGTTGGCACCCCAATTACTAAAGACAGCAGTGGTGTGAGAAGTGTTAATGTTTGCCAACCTTAGCACATATTTTTCCTGTGTGGCAAGGACTGAGCTGAGCCATGACAAAGTAACTCATAGATATGATATACTGTAAATTGATAAAGAGTTGGGAAGGGAGATTTATTAAAAAGAGCTAAATACAGCCAGGTGAAAAAGTTGTCAGAAAGGCGCACAATTCGAAAAAATGAAGGGTACATTGCAGAAAGAGCAGGAAAACTGCTTATACTATTTAATTTTATCTCAATCAGAAAAATAAATATCTGAAAGTACAACAGTTATGGGGAGAGACAGAGAAAGAATGAGAGTGACGGGAAGAGTGTAAGAAGAAATAGAACCCATCAGGCAACCCAGCTCAAAGAAAATAAATTCCTCCTCATTTGTGTACTAAATACACAACAAACCGTGGTGCCTGGGACGTCCCTATCACATTGCTGACAGTCTGTCTGTCTAAATGAAAAGTATTCAAGAAGGAAAGATGTTTTCCATCCTGTGTTACCTACATTTTAACCCAGCAGCTCAGGACCAAGCTACTGTCTTCCAGTCTGAGAACATGTGAGCAAAGCTAAGGAGAAAAGAGCTTGTCAGGAAGCCAGGTAAAATGAAAATTCCTGGTTCATCATCTGCTCTCATCCTTAAATAAAGTTGTAATCCATAAGACTTAGAAGTAAAGAAAGTAAAGAAGCTGCTTAGAAGTAAAAAGTACTGACATAGACCAGTTGCTAAGAAGAAAATATTTGGTTTTTTAGTTTCCAAAATAACAAAGAGTGCTTAAAAATGTTTTAAGCTTTTCTATGAATGCTTACTAACTATAAAAGAAGTGCATAAAAACACTTAGGTCACCAGTTTATGAAGAAGGAATTGAATCCCAAAGTTTATGAGCATCTCCTACTTTAAGTTAGCACAAGTTTTGTCAGAGATCATAGAAATCCTGGAAAACCAAACTGTATTTTATCAACAAATCTGTAAAATTAGAAACCCTGTGATTTTTTGCAGGTATGATTTTCCCTTCTGTTAAGAATAGGTCCAACTGCTATGAACAGCAGTCATTTTTGAAATGGATAAGTGAGAGGAGGGAGACTTATCCTATCAGCAAAGCTGCCACATGTGGATAGCTTGGAAAGGTGGACAAGCAACAGGAGAGCAGCATCTACACTTAAGATTGATCAATTGGCATTTTCCTCAAAGAACAGAGAAGGTGAGGAGGAATTTCAGACACCATATCCCATGAAGGAAATGTGTCAGATGAAATTTGATGCACAACAATGCTTTATTGGTCAGGCCCAGACAAGATAACCTGCCTTACCCACACAATTCCTCGGTTCTTAAATAATCACATTAATAATTTTATTTTTTTAAATCAGGGAGAATTTTGAAGGTCTCAGATACTCCCTATGCAAGCAATGATCAAAATTAAAATTATATTTAGCTAATTTAGTGGGTCTAATGAACAATAAAGGTAGTATTGCAATCATTTTCTTCTTTCAACATAGATCTGTAGAGGACATGCTTGGAGTACTGCTTACAATAGTTTATTGTCTCTCCATAACAGAAACTCTTTTGCAATAATAGAAGGAATTTAGGTAACTCCAATAGTAAGTATTCTTATTGGGGATAAATTCTTATACAAAGAAATACCTAAGTCAGAAGCTTTAAAAGATGGCAAGTGACAAAAAATTAGAAGAAGCTATATATAAAAGTACCATTGATTGGTGAAGCTAAATAGGGGCTTTTACTGACCTCATTTACAGTATGAAATCAAAAGGGAAACGGAAATAATAGAGAGGTTACAAATACAGCCTAATAGAATAAAACTTTCACATCACTGGAAAGGGGGTCAGCCATAAAAATCACGAAAACAACACTTTTTTCTGAATATACTGGTATTTTTCAGTGCAATATTCTCAGTCAGTTCACATCTGCTTTTGGTACTCTCAGCCTGTTGCTGTCAGAGAGGCATTCACTGGTGCAAAGACCAGCCAGAAAGGCAACCACTGACAGTAAAACAGATTCCTGAACTGCTAAGCCCCTGACTGACTGCTGTGCTGCCACAGCACCCAAATGCCAGAAAGCCCCTGCCCTGCTGGTAGGAATCCTGGCAGGAATGGACAGCCCTTGATCAGCACTCACAGCTCTAGCTGGGTATCAGTACAGACCTCTCATGCTTCAGAAAATGACCTGCTGCCTCCAAATAATGCATCATGGCCTTTTTTTGTCATAGTCTTGAGGCACTGATGCAAATTTTGGGGTGAAAAAGGAGCCTAAAATATTAATGTAGACCATTTGAAGTGCTCAGGCCATAATCTAGTTCTTCTCGTCTCCAAAGAAGGAAATTCATTTATGTTCTAGCTACAGATTAAATGTAGTTTAAATCTTTTCCTTTATCTTAGTTGTGCTTATGAACTTACCTCCAACCTGTAATTTCCTTCATTTTAGGAAGAAAAGAAATACTCTCACTCCAGCCAACATGCCAGCTCTCTGATTTTTAACTCAGAAATAAAGTTCAGTGGGGCAAAACTTTTCACACAGTACTAATCTGCTTGACCTAGTTTCTTCCTCGAGTTCCTCCTCCTGGTGCCAGCACACTGTCCAGTGTAGCTCCTGTGTAGTTATAGCCACAGATCTGCAATATGGACTCAGCTCTGAGCCCAGGCAGGCTGTGTGTGTGTGCCCCCCATGCCTGCTGCTCCTACCAATGCCAGCAGCAGATGAGTGAGCAGGTGGCATGCAGGAAGATGCCCTGAGATTTCTCACACAGATCAGGAGAGCAGAACTGCCCACAGTTATCATGATTAAAAACCCACATTTGTACCTACTTCCCTTTTTGCATTCCTTCAAATCAAATAAAGCCAGGCTTCGTAATTAAGTCAAACCCCATAACTGGTTGCTGCAGTCAGTCCCAATCCAATTTTCAGTCTCAGCTGTAACTCAAGCCTAGACTCTAGAATCAGTTAAAGTTGACTCCAATCCAGCAATTTCTCAAGCTCTGCCTTGACAACTGCAACTTGAAAATGAGCCTGCACCACCCAAGAGCACTGCTCTCACAAAACAATGCTGCATCAAGGCTCTGCTGTGCCCCCTCTCCCCCTGCTCTGACAGCCACTGACAGAATATAGATATATGACTCAGTGGAAGCAGCACAAGGCACAGGCTCAAGGGGCACAGGCCTCCTGGCAGCACAATAGGAAGCCTCATTCAGTAAACTCCCAAAGGCTACTTAGGCATGGGAACTTAGTGAAAAAAATAAAACAAAAACTCACACCAAAAAAAAAAAAAAAACCCAACCAAAAAATACCACCAAAAAAAACATCAAAACAACCCAAACACATGACAAAAAAGTCCAGCGCCCCAAACTGCTAAACAATAAAATCACACATCTCAAAGCCCTTCCTGCATTCCCATCCAATCACTTCAATCCCTAAAGGATGTTTATTGTCACCAGCTCAGCCAACTCAGGTGGTCTCTGAAAATCTAGTTGTAACTTTGCTGCTCCACAGCCTGTCACTGTCTGCACAGGTTCTGGACTGGTCTGATAACTCCATGGATGGTGTGCAAGGAAAACCAGTCACATGGATGGATGGATGCACACACACACACAAAGTGCCTGCAACTTCTCTGGTTGCTCAAGCAGAGCAGGCCACCTGCAGGTACTCCTTCCATCAATGGTGCACCACAATTTGAAAACTGCTTGTCCCAGGTGCACCTGTCACACCTAATCCCATTTATTTATATTGTTATCCAAGTATTCAGAGCCTGGAATGTGTCAAACCCTGCTGGTTTTAAGTAAACAAATGTCGGGGTAGCATAGCTTTTATAATCTACTTAAAACACATTACTTTTGTATCTCAAGCAAGATCTCATGGTTTTAGCTCCCACTATAAATCATCCTATACACATAACACCTGCTATTCCAAAAAAAGAGTACATTAAAAGGCTTCAATGATTAGAAAGAAAATAAGTTTTTCTAAAGGCCACCTGGAAACACAAATGCAGGGCATATGTCTTTCTGTGTACCAGGAATTATACTATCAGTCACACTTAAATAAGTGTGTTTATATACATTCTGTACCATTCTCCCTGCTATGTTTGAATAAAGAATAAACAGCCCCAAGGGTACACAATATTTTCATATTTCAGTATGCAGTGAGAAGACTATGCTTTCAATGCTACTTGTCCAGAAGGAAAGCAGTCCTTTTTTCAACTAGTCATTATTGAATACCAAACAAAACCTATATAAAAGATGTCTTTACCAAGGGATATTTTTTCATGTTATAATTATTATTCCATTCCCATCATGGGAATTATGAAAAGAATCTTTACTCTGGAAGTCTAGTTGTGTGAGCAAACTGGTAACAGTACAGGTGGTCCAAAGTTAAAATTGGAGCTCTAATCTTCAGCTTACTTTTCAAGTGTGAGACAGCCTTCCAGCTCAGGAATATTCCCTGCCTGGGCACTGACAGACAGGAGCAGTGCAGAGCTGAGGAAAAGCCATGAAAGTGCAATATCCTGTACAATGACCTCCCACTGAAGCATGCAGGACATCACAAATTCCGTGATTTAAATGAACTGCCATGCAGCTTTCAGCAAATGGACTTTACCTTGAGGTTTGGGTTTGGTAAGCTTCCCACAGGGCTTTGAGATTGTGACAGTCTTCTGGCAGTCAGCGTTATGAAGGGCTCTCTTTAGGTTCCCAGTCCGAGTCTTCAAGGCCGTGTTCAAGTCACATTCTCCCCAGGCCTGGAACTGGTATTTGCACTCCGCTGCAGCAAGGGGAAAAAAAAGGCAAAATTTAAAACACAGTGACTGAGTGTGAAAACAAATATGTTGTGAGTCTAACAGGATATCACAGGCAGTGGGTGCTTATAGACAAAAAGATGTGCAACTGAAGAAAAGAATCCCAAGAAAACGTTAAAGATTATTTGCAGTGGTAATTGCAGTCTCCCCCCCTCCCCAGTGCTTTAAAATTTAGTCCTCTTGCTTTTGCATGGATATTGCATTTTTTGGCATATAAAGAGCTATGAATATGAACAGCAACAAAAAAAAAAGAAGAAAGAAATAGCAGTTTGAAATGTCATTTACATTCTATATGGTGGTTTCTCCATTTGTGTGATGCCAGTGGTTACCAAATAAAGCTTGAATAGTTTCTAGAATGTATGTGCACCCACAAACTTCTCAAGTCTGAAAGTGCAGCACTGATTGTGTTGGTAAGGTCACGATAGTTTCAAAATCATGCAAGCTGTTTACTAGAAAAAAAAGCCAAGTTTGCAAGTGTAATCAAATTTGCGTTCTGGACAGACATCTTGTCCAGGACAGATCTGACACATCTCCCCGAACTGGTACATACAAACCTTCTGAACTGCATGTTAAAAATGAAATACACTGCTCTTCACTGGCTCCTTTCACTGCACACACAGGGAGGGCAGCCAGCCCTCCACCCTCCACGTCACACTCTGTGATAGCCATCGCAGAGGTTCCCAGCTGTGAGCTTGCACTGCTGCCCCAAACAGGGCTGAACAGCACAGAGAGCAGATTTCAGCACACAGGAAGGCAGAGTTTACAATAAGCACGTTATAGGGACTCTGCAGAGGAGCTCTGAGGAAGCTGCCTTCTGACACCCTGCACGTTCTAGCTCTGATGAACCTGAATTAAAGGACTAAGACCTTCACCGCGACATCTGCAGAACTACGCAGAAAAACCAGGCTTCCTGCTCCATACTCAAAATACAAACCGAAGTAAATCCCTTAAGAGAGCGATGCTGACCTCCAAATTGCTTCTTCCAGTTGCAGGGAATCTTACACTTCTGAGTCTTGGTGGTTTGCTTGCACTCAGCCCCAGTGCGAGTGCCCTCGCGTGTCCCCAGCCCGCAGTCACCGCTGGTGGGCACGCAGACACTCCACTGCCACTCCCCACAGTCAGACTTCTTCGCCTTTTTCTCTACATGAAGACAAGGAACCAAGCAAGAGAGGTGGTCAGTACCCAGAGCATACAGAGAAGTTGCCAAAACTTAACCAAAGTCACAGCACCTGGAAGGGCGAGTAAGGAAGATATTCGTAACACAATTGCCTTAAAAGCAAAAGGTCTGACATCCTCTTCACAATTCTGCAGAGACAGGTCAGCCCTTTGGAGCCCAAAGCAGGATGGTCACTCAAACTCAGCCCCACTGCCATGTTCACTAGTCCATTCCAATATTCTCAAGTGGACTCTCATCTTTAGAAATATAAAAACCCTCAGGGATCACTGACCAAAACATGCAGGAGAGCTCACTCAGAAAGGACACTCTGTCTCCAGTAGCTGGTGGCATGCAAATATCCTCAGTTCCAGCTGATTCACTATACACTAAACAATGAGACATGTATGTGCTGACACTGTGTATCAGAGGATTTGAGCACCTCCAGGAAACAGCTGTGTGATGCAAAATTTTGATTTGCTATACCAAGTCATATTTGATATCAGAATATGAACAAAACTTCAAAGGCAAAGGAGCTACATGGAGAAGTGTACTCAAAGTGCCATTAATTCAGGTGGGTTTGTTGCTCAGGGGAAAGAAGTTATTTTATGATTTTATTTAGATCCTTAAACCCAAGTCTTATAAGAAAAGATAGCAATGTTATCAAACCCAAGGATTCACAAAAATAATTACTTAGGCCCCTAAAACATCACAAGCAACTGTAAATATACTTATATAAAATTATTTTTCTTCTAGATCTTGCATGTTTATGCTAGCATTTTCTCATATTTCCACAAAGCCAAAATGGTTTAAAAGTTCCTATTTTTTTACTGGGAACACTAATTCTGACAGACTCACAGTTCCTATTATCACATTGCCTGAAAATAATAAGACCTTAAGAAAAACACAAAAAATACCTTCTTTAAAAAATGTCAAAACTGAGTTTGACAGATATGAATTTTCCACCCCGGGCCGGTTTCTCCTATAATGAGGTCTGAGTTCATCACTGACAGAAAGCAAATACTGCTGGATGTCTGGCTGTCTGTGCAACAGCAATTTAGTACAATTCTTTGTCAGAGGATTTCCACATTACACAGCATCAGTGTAGCACTGTCATATATAACACCGAGCAAGTGACATAACTGCTCTTTCATCACTCCTGTTTGGCTCCCCCTGAGTCAAGCATGAAACTATTCACAGAGCACATTTTAAGCTGCTTTGCAATATCCACTCTGTGATAAACCAAGGACTCCAGTCTCTGGGGCTATCAAGCTGCCACTTGACATGGAAACCCCTTTCTGTTTCCCTATTTAACACAGAACATCTCACAGCCAAAAATCCTACCCCGATGTCAAAGGGTTAACAAATGACCTGGTTTCATAACAAAACCAGAAGCATTTGACATTCTCACACACATGCAATCTATCTTGGGGATTAACTCTGAATTAGACTGGCCCTTACCTGGTTTCTCTTTCTTGCCAGCCTCAGTGGTACTCACGGCTGCCAGAAGGAAAATGAGTGCCAGGAGGGCACCTGTGAGCATTCGACGTTGCTGCTGTTGCTGTTGCATTCTGCAGATCAACGACAAAGAGGAAAAAAAGATGGTTAGTGAGACTGCAAAAAGTGGGACTCCAACTAAAGCATTTTTGGGAAGCTCTGCTTCAGGACCACAAGACAGAAGCAGGTCAAACATAATTAGCTATTGCCAGAATGGGCAATTATCTCCACTCCGGAGAGAATATGGAGATTTTTAACTATTTTCCAGCCTGTGTACCAAATCCCTGATCTACATCACTGATGTTATTGGAGGAGTTTTGCCATGGGAAGTTCTGTAACTATTGCTTGTCTTCTAGAAACCTGCTAGAGAATCAAGGATCCTGACAGGTCTGGAACTCCCCTCTTCTTTTCTGACCTCTGGCTGTGTAAAAATAAGCAAAACATACACTTCATTTTTCAGTTTACCAATTCATATGAAGTAGGGAATATTCTACTGTCCACCTTGCAAGGGTTGAAGCTATTATTAGGCTTAATTGACATCTGAAAAGAGCTTCTTTCACAAAAACTTATATAGGTGATGTGTGATGCATTATCTTAATTGTCATTGGCATGTTGCTACATACTTCTTCCTTCCCATCCAATTAGTGTGTCTTCATAATATAAATTAAGCTATTTATTTGAAATGTAAAGCAGGCACAGAGATAGGACTTGCACACCCTGCTAGAGGCTATCCACAGCATGCTAATAAACCCAAAATCTGGATTTGGAAGCAAATCTTCAAATACAAAAAGGTATTAAATACATTTGCTTGTGATTGAAGCATCAGTCACTAACCAGCCACCAAAAGTAATTCTGAGCCTTCCCTTTCCCGTTTCTATAATCTGCATTGTCTCATTTTGGCACTGTTTATCAGAACACAGGGCCTTCAAAATATATGTTAAAAATAAGCAACCTCCCCCTTTCCTAGAAACATCTCTCCAGTAGGCAGCCAGGTACCAAGATAGTGAGATAGAGATTACTTGGATGAAAGGAAGGTTTCTCCAGTTTTTGTTTTGTTTTTCTTCAAGCCAGGACCCATGATGTTCATGTTACACCAGCCTTCAGAAGAGGTGTAACAGTGCCATCAAGATGGTCTTTAAAACTCAGCCAGAGTGATTTTTAGAGAGTTTAATGGCAGCCTGATCTCATTTTGCTGAGCACAGCAACCATGGAGAAGAAATATTTCTCAACATGAACAAAGAACAAAATCTATTTGAAATTGAATTTGGCACTCCTCAGTATTCTCTGCTGGCAACCTTTTGCTCAAATGCAACACAATTATAACAGAAGAAGAATCCCAAACATGGAGACTTTTAAGTATCTGGCTTTAATATCATTCTCGAAGTCAGATGAGACAACTTAATAGGTGTGTTGAAATAAGGATCATTTGAAGACAGCAAGAGGCCTGGCCTTCAAATGTCTGAAAGAGCTGTCATTAGCACCAGTTTAATTTACTTCAAAAGAAAATATCATGAAGAAGAAGAAAGGACCACCATTATTTCCAGCAAACTCAGAGCCCAGAGGAGAGCACGTGAGTTGCCAGAGAGCTTGGGTTTGTTTTTCCCTTTCTTCTGCTGCATGTTTCCACTCAGAGCCTCTCATGTTTCACAGAAAATTAATATAAGAAAAAAAAATAGATAAATAAATAAATACATGAAATAAGCAATTAAAAACTAAATATGCAACCTGCCTTTTAGCTCAGCTTACTTCAAATTGCTTTTCCATATTCAAATGAGCACCTCTTTTATGAGGAAAGGTTTAGAGAATTGTGTTTGTGCAGCCTGAAAAAGAGAAGGCTTGGGGTGACCTAATTGCCGCCTTCCAGGACCTTCATGAAGGGAGCTCCCGAGAAAGATGAAGAGAGACTTTTTACAAGAGCATGCAGTGACAGAATAAAGAGGAATTAATCCCAATTGAGAGTAGGGTTAGATTAGATATTAGGAAAAAATTCTTTGCTTTGCCGTGGTGAGGCACTGAAACAGGCTACCCAAGGAAATTGTGGAAGCCTGGCAGTGTTGAAGGCTAGGTTGGATGGAGTGCTGAGCATCTAGTCTAGTAAAAAGGTGCCCCTGCCCATGGCAGGGGGTTGGAATTAAATGATCCTCAAGGTCCCTTCCAGTATAAACCATTCAAACACTGTTGCCACACTATTTAAAAATCAAACTTCACACTCAGTCCCTTGTCCCTTCCCTTTGGGGGAGCTTCCCCACCAGTAACACTTCACACCCCCTAACACCCCATTTTCACTATAATTTGTCTTCTCACTCCATCTCTTCCAGAACTTCAACTTTCCAGAATCCTTTGTTGAAGGAGAGAGTTAATTGATGGCATGGCAGCACATAGAGCAGGAGACAGAAAAACTTGCATATCTCAAGTCACTGTCTGCCGGGTGTCAGAAGCTGAAACAAAGACAGCACGAGTGGTTTTACTCTGCAGGATGCCACCAAATAGAAGAGATGGTCACAGTTTTGGGCTGCCTCCCACATCCTCACTGCCCACCCCAGGGACCTGGGATGGGGTCACACGTACCCCAGAGCCTCCCCAGTCACTGGGAGTCACAGATAACTCTTACTAGGGAGCTGCCTCATATTAAGTTGAAAGGGACTCAAATTTAAATCTGACTGACATTCTCTTCGCAAAACAGATGGGGAAAACAGTTAGGTTTTGGAGTCTGAAACATTCCAGAAGCCCTATAAACAAAACCCCACAGAGCCTTAATATAGCATGTTTTCCCAAGTCTCAAGACTCCCCTACAGCCAAAACACTTGCCAAATGTCTAATTCAAACACTAAACCTGCAGAGATAGAGGTATTTTGCCTCTCTGCAGAGACCCAGGCTGCTCCTCAAGTATCTTGCCTCTACCCACAAGTGAAAACCATGCTGTACAAATGGAAACCTTGCCTCACACCAGCTCCTCAAATATGATGTAACCAGTACGAGCACAGAAAACCATTTAACTGTTTTACACATGATAAACAGCAAAGGTGGGTGCTCTCACAAAATTACAAGCAGCCCATATGTACTCACAATGTAGTACTCACAAAATTTAGGTATTTTTTTTCAAAAGGCCAGAAAATGCCATCTACCAGCTAATATATTAGTCCAATCTTCAGTTTTTTCTTGCCAATATTTTAGATTGCAGTTAAAAGATAGATTAAGATAAAAACTCAGCAGACCAGACTTGTTTCTGCAAACAATATATTCTACTGAAAATAACTGTGTCTTTTTTGGTTTACCTTTTCCAAATTCAAAGGTGACAGTTCTTCCTTTTTATTAGATTCTTTGATAATGTTTTCTACTCAACCATTGATTTAAAGAACTGCCAGAACCGATAATAGCAATGAAATAAAATGTCTTACACCATAGTCAAAATGGACTCCTCCTGGATATTTTGATTTTTGTAATGAGCCCTCTGGCTACACCAACAATAACAAGTAAATCATGTGCCATGAGAGGAAAGCATCTCTAAAATCCAGTATGACAGCCCCTAAACAGAGCAAGGTGGCAGCATTTAAACAAATGGCAGGGGTATTTACAACCACAGAAAGACAAAGATAAAAGTGAAAGAAAGAAAAGAGATTTTTGTGGTGTGGGCTGCTACAGGAAACTCAGAAAATAGCAAAGGTAAAGAGAGAGAAAGAGAGTTTAGGACAATTTAAATAGAAGCTGGAACAACATGAGGAAAAGAGAGTGAGTAATCACATAAAGAGCACCAAAACAGGACAGAGAGAGAAGTGGTTAATGATAGTTAAACACTAAAACAGAGTGTTAAAAAAGCATGAAGTGTATAATGAAGGGAGAATTGAAGACCAGTGGAGATACACCATAGCAAGCAGCTTCTTGCAGCAAAAGTAAGGTATAGGAATTACTTCAGTCTTACAATTGATTTCACAGTCAATCTCTGCTTGGGAGCAAAAAAATATAAGGAAAATTAAAAAATGGCAGGCAATCAGAGAATTAATGACTTCATCAACCATCCATAATTTCAATTATATGTTGAGCCTCAGAAAGAGAATCAGGCAGAATTCACTCCATGGCTGCAGTTCAAGGGACCTTTTGAGCAGAGCTTGAGCTTCCCACTGTAAATCCCACACTACCCCCAACCTGAATTTACAATCCCACTCAAGTGAGTAGCCCAAGGCAGCACAGGCACGTGCTTCTTAGACCTCTGGGTCTCTGCTAGTGCTAGTCAGAGGGACTCAACCTGACTCAACCCGCACTCACAATTAACTCACACCCAGGTACTCCTGAACCTGAGCAAGTCTCTCCTGAACACAAGCATTCAGAACAAAGCAGACAACTTTGGATGAAGCTCTATTGGTGAGCAAGAGTTTATTTTTCCTAGCCTGACTGAGGCTGGAATATGCAACACATCCCAGGATCACATATGCCTTTTACAGGTGGCTTTTTTTGCCATTAATAACCTTTATGCAAAAGCCCTTCCCTTCATCTGTTCTTTCCAAAGCAACTGGCAAGGTCCCAGGTTACAGAAGCAAGTATTTCATTATTAGTCCATATGAGTGCAATCCAGCACTCTGAAGGATCAGATCTTCTCACATTATTATAACAACCTGCCCCTATCCTCCAGCTCTTGCAGTATAATGTGCCAAACACCAGCTGTGTTGATGGTACTGTTAAGCTGCATGTAGAGCAATCCTGAAGGTATTGCCATTGCTAATGATGGGCCATGGGCTTTGTAGTGATTTGCCAGGGCTCTGGACCAAGGCTTGTCAAGGTTTGCCCTTTCTGAGCATTCCTTGGCCTGTCCACAGCTTTGTCATATTTGCTTTAGCTGCAACAGAACTTCTAATTGACCAACCTGCTGTGGCTGATTGGATTTACTTTTCTTTGTCATTGTATGGAGCCACACAGGTTTTATGGTAATATCTATGGTAATATCTTATAAAGAAATGCAGGGCTGGTATGTGAGCAAAGGCCTTGAGAAGTGGAGGCACAGGATACACTGCAGAGGAGTACAGACATGGAAGATACGAGATGGGGCTTGACAACAGAGACACAAACACTTGCTATAAACAACTGTCCCAAGGTCAGATAAAGATATTCAGACATGGACCTGGACAACCTGGATATAGGGGTGAAAAACAGAAAGCAGAAATAGTTTCCAATATACCTAAAAGGTGTCATCTGTAGGAAGTTTGGCTATAACAAGACTGCAGACCAATGAAGAGAGAGAAAGGCATCAAAGCATGCTAGCAAACATAAAAAAAACCAACCCCAGGTTGACCCTAGAGCAAGGAAAAAGAAACCAGCAACATGAACATCTTCCTGGACAAGGTCCCCAGATGATGAGAGGTCACCATAACCATCTCTGCCATCCACACAATGAAATCACCAATCTGAGGGCTAAGAAGAGATGGGGAAGGGTCAGCATAACATCAGGAAAAGCAGTTGAATTTAAGTGTATGTATAACAATTTTAACTGTGGTGGTGGTGATGGCATTGCTGCTAACATTACTATAACACCTGCATAGATAAAATCTTTTTCTGCAATAATTATATCCATACTAATAACAATCCTTGGATTAGACCATTAAGATTTAAATTATACTAACAATAAATCTTTGGCTTAATGTAACTATATAAAAAAGGTATGGTTCCACTTTTGCAGTAAACAATATTTTGAGCTATGACTCCCAGCTTCACACACTATTATTTTCATCCCAGGTGCAGACTTAAGAAGTTCCTGCAACCCATTATTTCTCTTCAAAACACTGCTCATTTTGAGTCCTCTTTAAACTGCCTGTCCACTTTAGAACTAAGTTTCGCATTAATCCTTCTTTTGTCCTGCTTGAATGAATAATCTCTCATCAAGTCCCACAACAAATAGTTTAATAAATTACAGTTTGATTAGTGCCAGATTAGTCACATCTACAAAATCAGTTTTTAAATGAGCTAGTTTGGGACATCAGTCTCCTCTGAGTAAACACACGCTGTGTTTGATGAAACGTAATATTTAACTCCAGTTTTTAAATTATTCTCTTATTCAAAATGTGCTGTACTTTACAGTCCATCAAGGGCAGATGAATATGTCTGCAGCTACCTGGATCTCTTCTTTCCCTTTTCTTATATGTAAATATTTTATTTGCTGAACTCCAGTTGTACAACAGCAGGACATAAAATTTGATGGTTTAACGAACTTAATGAACCTGAAATGCCACATGCCATTTTTAACAGTAGCTAAAGATGGAAACACAAGTTTTCTCTGTAAAAGAGAAATTAAGGCCAGTTGGTTCTTGGGAGTTTTACCTCAGAAACACCTGAAGAATCTTCTGCTTCTCCAGGTCTTTATCTCATTCACACCTGGGGCATGCCCCTATATCCTACCTGACCTCCCCTACAGAAAACTGAGGCAAATGCTAACAGCAGCCAGACCTTTATGAGCCATAATCTTCCAGCTGTAGTGTGTTCCCTCTTCCTTGGCACACATACACATTTCCTTTGTTGGCTTTATTTGCACTGCTAGGGAAATAAAATTAAAAAGCTAGATTTGCTCTTCATTGCCCTTGCAAGATTTAAGCCAGCTTAGTTTTTGATGAGTCCCAGAAATCTTCCACATCTTTCAAGACACTATAGGATGATCATTACCATTATTTTTAAATTTCTGCAGGCTCACAATAGCACTTCAGTGGGTTGATCCCCAGTTAGATATAGAATTCTGTTCCACAGCTTTTTCCTCCACTCTTTTTCTTGAGGAAACAAATTTCAATTTTTTTTCTAGTTTGATACAAACAAATTTTAACCAGTCCTTTATTAAAAATCTTGCATTAGTCCAACATACATCACCAGTTTATTTAAATTCACAGAAGTCAACTTTTAAAATTTAAAACTTTAATCAGATCTGTCTTAATCATGCTCCTATGCAACTTAAAGCAAATAATCTTGCTAACGCTTGATACAAATGGTTATTTTTAGGGATAAACTTTAAGATGAGATATAAGATCATACTGAATCAAATTCTAAAATAGCTCAACTTTTTATAGTTCTGTATTAGGTAGGGAAGAAATCACATCAACAAATATTTAGCCCCTATTACCATTAGCACCTTTTACCTTCTAATTTAAGTTGTGAGACATAAACCTTTCTGTTATGAAAGATTTTCTATTTTACCTGGGCATAATTACACAAGGGCTTCTAACTGAAGTTATCCACATCCAACTTGGGGATGGCACAAAGCTTGGTAGATGTTTTTCCATACTCCTCCAAGAAAAGATTCATATGACTCAAAACTGTCTTATGTATCACAGAACCAGAGAGTGTGCTGAGTTGGAAAAGACTCATCAGCATGACCAAGTCCAGCTCCTGGCCCTGCCCAGGACACCCCAAGAACAACACCATGTGCCCAAGAACATTGTCCAAACACTTCTTGAGCTCTGCCAGGCTTGGTGCTGACACCCCTTCCCTGGGGAGCCTGTGCAGTGCCCAACCACCCTCTGGGGGAAAAACTTCCTCCTGATTATCCAACCTAAACCTCTTCCAAGCAACCTCAGGCTGTTTTGTTGAGTCCTGTCCCTGATCACGAGAGTGAAGGCAGGGGTACCTGCCCCTCTGCTTCCCTTCCTTGAAGACCACAATGAGGTCTCCTCTCAGTTTCTTCTCCAGGCAGAACAAAACAAGCATACCAATAGCTTGCTTTTATTTATTTATTTAGTGCATATCATTAATTTCCAGCTATATTTCCCTTACTATTTCTCTATTTGGTTTCTCTATTTTCTAAACCTTTTCTGGACCTTCAAGTTCTGTTAACCAGTCATGACTACCACTACAGAGCACGTGGGGGCTAACCAAAGAATTTTCATTTGCAAGTACTACACCTCTTTCCTGCTTCTCCAATTCATTTCCCAGGCCACCCACACCTGGTATTTCTCTATGTTCTCACCCAAATGTGTTTCAGAAGTTTCCAACTTCTCCTTAACTGCTTTCCACCCTGAGTACTGTGGTTTACAACCTAATTTAGTTCTTTGTCTTGTCTACCCAGCCACTGTAGTGTCATTCCTTTATCCAATGCAAAATCTTTATTTGCCTTACTTTCCCTTTCCTGAATACTAAAAGTAGACATAGCTATCACATACATCTCTCTGTATACTTTCTCATGGGTAAAGCTCACCAAACTCTTCTCAGAGCACAAAATCTTAAATCTCCATCATTTTATCACACCTTTATGGACCAAAGAAATGCTGTGTTCATTTAAAACTATTACTATAGCCTTAGTGGTGTAAGCCCAAGGCTGAGACAAGATTTAAAGAAAGAAAGAACCTTTAATAACTGACTGTTCAGCCAAATGGTTGGTCTCTAGCTGAAAAAAACATGTCTTAATCTCATTTATAACAATAATTATCTTTCAGAACGATTTTGTTAAAGAAAACCTACTAGGCTAGTGATGAAACACTGAGCTTTCTTCTTTGGACAAATTAATTAATGAAATTATATTTTATGCTTGGGTAGGTAGGGGTGAGTGGGTTGGTCAGTGTATCAAAAACCCCCCCATATAAATTCAGAGACCTGCAGCCACTGCATTTCTGCCCAGAGAAAAACCTGTGTGCTCATTTTTCACACTTTTGTGACTTCTCTGAGAGGGCTTGGTTTCCCCTTGGCCCATTGTAAGGAAATTTTGGCAGCTCCGTCGCTAACTGCAAGCACTGGATGCCAGTACCCTGAGCCTGTGTGCTAACAAGACAGCTCAAAGCCATGCAGGAAACTGAAAATGAGCTCCCTGCACTCCAGCCCTGGAGCAGAGCCAGCATCCCAAGAGCCTTCAGGTCCCCATTTTGAAACACACAACCCAGAGCAGCTGACTGGTCCTCCTGTCTGCCAAAATGATAACAGAATCAGGGAGTTTCTACCAGCAGATATTTTCAGCTTTTCTTTTTTCCTTCCTCTACCTTGCTTCCATCTGGGGATGGAGAGAGGGGCCACCACACATGGAAGCAGCCCCAGCAATGCTCTCCCTCCAGGCAGGAAGGGAAAAGCTGGCAAGCAGCAGCTGGCAGGGAAGAGGGATTGCTTCAAGGTGAGCCAGGGCTGGAAGGAGTCGGGTAAGCAGCAATTCATTCTGCAGTACAGTGGCAAATTTGGAAAACATAAAATTGAGTGTAACTACCTGTTTGTGGCTACAGATCAGCCAGGGAGAAGTGAGAAAGCTCTAGAAGGCTGAAATTATATTTGGCAAACTTTCTGTATTTTTTAAACTAGCATATATGCTCAGCTATAGCACAGGGTACCATAAGAACAAGCAAGAAATAAACAGCTAAAAAGGAAAAAAATCATAGCATGAACCTTCTGTTAAGCCCAAGTCAAATGCTTCATTTTAAAAATTGCAGTGTGCAGCTCGGAGACAACACTTTTCAACATGTAACCAATTCTATATTCTCTATTCCACATGGACATTATTAAGGGCCAGAAAAATGAGCAATGAGGTCAGCAAACCATTCCAATGCCATAAAAAGAAGCAGGGAACCAAGAGTTACATGCCTGAAGAAAATAATACATTAACACACAAAAAAAAAAAAAAAAAAAAAAAAAAAAAAAAAAAAAAAAAAAAAAAAAAGCAAAAAACAAGGATCTATTAACAGGTTCCATCGAGTTTTGTTCAAGTAAATAAAGTAAGTAGTTCAGTTGTGGATAACAGTTCCCCCTGTATTTGATATTTGCTTAGCTGATTGCATATTTGTCTCTCACATCAGGCTAAGGCAAATACACATACTGTGGATATTTTATATTTCTAGTTCCCCAGACACAAATGAATAGTTCAATTGATAATAGATACCCCCAGGTACATGCATTCTGCCTTTAAATGCTGAGCATAATTTAGACTGGTGTAAGACTCAAGAAAACGGACATTTTTCTTTCCATAATGGTGCAAACAAATACAGATGGAGCAGTTCTTTCATTTTTCCAAAATGTTTCATGGGAAAACATCAGTTTCCACAGGATAGCAAGTCTTTGAAAGCATTCTTATGAATTAAAAGAAATTTATGTGTGTTTTTATAAGCTCACTACTTTACAACTGCATTCCCTTCCATTAAAAAAATAATTTTACACAAGCTATACAGGGGGCCCTACTGCCTCCCACAGGCAGACTCTACAGATATTTTCTGCAATATAATATCCACATCAGAAACCTGAACCTCTGTTTGGACTCCTCACTAGCCAGCTCTCTCTGTCTCAGGGAGCACCAAGAACTGTGCAACTCCTTTATTGCAAGTCTTAGGCAAAATTTTGTCAAACCAGGTCACTATAATCTTTTATCTGATCAAAGAAGAATGAATCAGTTATAAAAGGCATCATTTTTGGGGGTCAAAACTTAGCATTCATGCAGTATGGTTGTAAACAAGACATGATGGTAGCAAATAGTTTCTTACTCAAAGGAAAAGTCTAGTAAGTGGAAACACAGTGCTAAACAAACACAACAGGCAGCACTGATGGTTTAAAGGCCAAAGAATTAAAAATCTGGACTGGAAATGGTCAAAACTTTCAAGAGGATTAAAAACATTATGCTTCTCTCTTTCCAGACCTCCAACATGAGATTTTTAAAAAGTGATTTTATTTTTCAGAAAGCCTAGGGAACACATGTAATATTTCTAAACAGTAATAATTGAGAAGGGGAAAATACCAACTAACAACCAAGCAACAAAAAAGCAAAAACCTCATTCAGCATCATAAACTGATATTAAGAAACCAGCTATGTCTATAAAGGGATGAAAAGACATGCTCTGCTTTCAAAAAAAGCACTACACTTCTCTCATGTAAAAGACGTAGTTGCCATTTTGTCTGTTGGTCCCCAGTGAGTGTACAGCGATCATTTTCTTAGTCCTGGACTTCAAAAATTGTCTTAGAAATGAGATTTTTGAATGGAACATTGCTGTTGAAATCTGTTTCCTCTCATTCCCCAAGCTCTTATTTTGTTCTCATCCACCACACACACATTTTCTTCCTCTCTTTTGCTCTCTGTGGGTCTGGGCAAGTCTGGGCTCTGAACTGATAACTAACACTGTACTGCAACTGCCTCTTCTATTGACCTTCCACTCCTACTGCTCCAGCTGAGAGGCTGGAGAAACAAAACAAAAACCCAAACCAACTCACATTTCAGTTCATTCTACTGTATTTCCAGATCTTAACTGAAAAAGACATTTTAAGCCATTTGTTGCTGCAATTTTTTCCCCTCCCTGCTCTTCCCACAACAATCACAGCTGCTGCCTCAGTATCGACAAAATCACAGTGGGTTCCTCAGACTTCCATTTCCCCAGGACTAAAGATTAGACACTCCTGGATGTGATCACTAGGAAGACCACAGGAGACTGACCTCCATTCCCTCCAAAGGTTTTTGTTTCAGTGACAGTGAGGCCAAATTTCATACTGAACTCTCCTGTGCATCTTCTTCACCACTGTTTCTCTCCTTGTGCCGTGGTCAGGAGTACCACAGTGACTGGTAAATCCTCTCTCCCTACTCCCTTTCAACTCTGCTCCTCCAAGGTGCAAAAGATATAATTCTTGATGATAGCAGAGTGAAAACAGGTTCTCAGTGGTTATTCTGTCTGCCTCTTTTCACACCTCACACTACCAGTGGTTTTGCTTCACCTAATGATCTTCTGGTCCCCTGAGACTGTTAAAATGCAAAGAATTTTTTCATGGTTTTTCAAAGTCTCTGATAAGTGACCAGATCCCAACTACTCCACTACCACGACACTACAAGACCAGAAAAGGGCAAATAAATATTATTTCAGAGACCCTTCTGATATAAAGAATATTGCTGACACCTCCTTGGCTACCTATTGTGTATTCACCTACCAGAGATTAATTCAGGTACCTTCTGAAAAATGTTACAGGAAGGAGTGGCATATTCCCATGCACTTGCTGAACAGAATGCAGAGAATAATCTCTCACTGTCCCTGTCTTATCCCTTGTCTAGTAAATAAAAAGTTTTCTTTATTCATATAAATACATTTATTGAAACAGAGCAAGCTTATGAAGCCCCATTTTCCTGTCCATTGCAGTTCTAACAACATCCTATGAGTATCACAGCCAGGAAGGAAAAAAAAAGGAGCAATCAAGGAGCAATTTTTTTAACTGGGTCCAGAGCCAAAGATTATTACTAATACTGTGAGGACACAAACCATGTGCAGATATACTTTGATGTCACCACAGTCCCAGTGGTCACACCACCATTGTGAATGAATCATGGTATGAGAGCTGTTTAAGCTGTGACATGATTTGCATAATGAACAGCTGTACTTTACAAGCCAAACAGATGCCTCCACTGTATTTTCATTTTCATTTTCTCCCTCTGCCCCAATGAAGACATTTTCAGCTCAATGGCAGTAGGCAAATCACAGCATCTGTCACTATCCTCACTTCTGCATCGATGGAACAGGGATAATAGCACTTGCCTCCCTTAAAAGAACACTGAGAAACCCATAATAAAAATGATTATGTGGAGAGGGGATAATTTTATTAGCCAGCATCAGCTGCAGCTTGCTCTACTTTCCTGCATCTCCTGCCTCCATGGTTCCAGGTTTCGAGCAGGGTAGCCAGACCCCCTCAAGCAGAGGAGAGCAGCAGGAACACTGTGAAACTCCCAGTGGCTCAGCATGCTGCTAAAGGAAAGCTGCCAGACTCAGCAGAACCCCCTTATCTTTGATAACTACCTTTCCTCAAAAGTAAACACATTTTGGCAAATATTTGAGTTTTGATTTGCCTGAGATGACTGTCAGGTTAGAGAATTTTTACTGGTGGTTTTTTTGGGTTTTTTTAACTTCAAATCAGGGTCTGGGAAATAGACCATATGCATAAGGAAAATAACCCATTTTATTTCTTTTATTCATTATGAATGTGTGTCCTCTTGTTTCCTTTGCTGCCTGTCCCTTCAGATGACATTCCAAAATATGCAGTACAGTCAGAAAACTATCTAACCTGAAAGCACAGAGCCTCTCACCAATGCTCTCTATTAATCTTTCTAAGGAACTCTATTTATACCTTTTTTTTTAATTGTCTCTTTGCTTCAAGTGACAAACATCAGGGCATTGGGACCACTATGCAAAAATGAATTAGAAAAAAATTAAATAAACTGAAACAAAGGCTATGTGAAATGAAATCTGTGTTTCAGCCTTGCTGTGACACAGGGCTAGAAAGCGTTTTTGAATCCTCCTTTTCCAAAAACAGTGAGCAGAGGGCAGCAGTTGTGTGGCATGCTATCTCATCTTTGCCAGTCAGCAAGCAGCATCTCCATGGCACACATGCCCTCCAGTGTGACACCAGTCAGCAAACAAAACCAAAAGCCCAGACCTCATGTTCTGCAACTTATTCATAGAAACACAGAATATTTTAGGCTGGAAATACCTTTAAGAGTTCAACCATCAACCTAGGCTGCCAAGACCACCACTAACCCATGTCTTTCTCAGTGTCACATCTTCATGTTACAGGGACAATGTCTCAACCACTTCCCTGGGCAGCCTGTCCCAGTGCTTGACAGCCCATTCAGTGAAGAAATATTTTGTAATATTCAATATAAACCTCCCCTGGTGCAACTTGAGGACATTTCCACTCATCCTATCACCTGTTACTTGGGGAAAGAGACCGACTCTGACCTCGCCACAAGCTCCTGTCAGGTACTTCACAGCCCTTCCCACTTAGCCAGAACTTTAGGAACTGCCTCACTGCAAACGAGTTGGGATGCACTGCCATTTCCTTTCCAGTTATTGAAGACAGGCCAATGCTCACTATGACCTTATCAGTGCTAAAAGGAACAACCTTTTGAGAGCTGCACTGAAGCAGCTTCAGGCTGCTCACTGATGGTGTCAGCACCACAAGGTAGGGCCTCCATCCGTGGCAGATTTCTCGTGTCTTAAAAACAAGTCAACCAGTGGAAGAAAGAAAAGTACAATCAACATCACTTGGCAGAACAGAAACTGAGGTTTATAGACATAAATCAACTTGCTTGTAATTATCAAAAAACTGTGTGTGACAGTTTTTCAGAGAAAATAGTCTTTCACCTTAACAAGGAAAATAGCCTAGACAGAAAATCCCACTTTCAAATATGTCCAGGAGGACAGAGTTGTCCCTATCCAGTCTCTTACCTTATTAGAATTAGTTTCATTTTTCTATCCAAGGTAAAATTTGTCAAACAATACTGTAGCTGTATCATTTCAGAGGATAGAGGATGAAGTTGTACAGCTTGGAACACAACTGAGGTGAGACTTCAGTGCAGCCTTTTTGGCTTTTGGACAGTTGAGCTTTTTTGTTACTTTCCATAAAAACCTTTCCATTTTGGAAGTCATTACAGAGCTGAAAACTTGCAGCAAAGTTTTGGTAGCTACAGAGTAAGGCTGCAGTCCGTATTACTCTTGAAAGGACACTGTGCCTCAGCTACATTCCAGCAATGCAACAGGTCAAAATACATTCAATTCTTTAAAAGTCTGTTTTCATCTACCCAAGTATGGTGTGAAAGTGTCTTCATGGCTGATTTGTCTTCTCTGTTATCATCCTTATCTGGTGGAAAGTTTAGAAAAAATTAAGAAACTCCATTCAAAGGAAAAATTCTTGTCATCTGACATCCCTGCTCTAAACTGAGGGTCATCATTTCACTCTGTCCTTTCAGTTACCCTTCCAATTCTCATCTTCTCCAATCACAGAAAATGCTCCCTTCCTCTTTGTTCATTTATCCTTGTACACACATTTCTAAAGAGAATGTCCTTATCAGTTCTTCTGTACCTTCGCTTTAGGTTGCAAAGTTCTCTCAAAACAAGTAAAATAACTCTTTTTAAACAAATAAAATAGACTAAAATAAACTAAAATAAACTAAAATAAACTAAAATAAACTAAAATAAACTAAAATAAACTAAAATAAACTAAAATAAACTAAAATAAACTAAAATAAACTAAAATAAACTAAAATAAACTAAAATAAACTAAAATAAACTAAAATAAACTAAAATAAACTAAAATAAACTAAAATAAACTAAAATAAACTAAAATAAACTAAAATAAACTAAAATAAACTAAAATAAACTAAAATAAACTAAAATAAACTAAAATAAACTAAAATAAACTAAAATAAACTAAAATAAACTAAAATAAACTAAAATAAACTAAAATAAACTAAAATAAACTAAAATAAACTAAAATAAACTAAAATAAACTAAAATAAACTAAAATAAACTAAAATAAACTAAAATAAACTAAAATAAACTAAAATAAACTAAAATAAACTAAAATAAACTAAAATAAACTAAAATAAACTAAAATAAACTAAAATAAACTAAAATAAACTAAAATAAACTAAAATAAACTAAAATAAACTAAAATAAACTAAAATAAACTAAAATAAACTAAAATAAACTAAAATAAACTAAAATAAACTAAAATAAACTAAAATGTCCTCTCTCTAAACTGGAAGGTAGCATTCACCAAACCACTGGAAGGTACGAGTGCTCCTAAGGCAAGTTATGTTCTTCCAAAACCAGACACATTCTATTCCATCTATGTCTCTGATACTGAGAATAATTTTTAGCATTGGGAGAACATAACACTACTAAGAGAAAAAATTGGAGGAGTTATTTATGCTATTAAGTATTTGAGAAATTATTTGACAGGAAGATCATACACAACAATAATCAGAAACCTGAAATTTCATTGAGTAACACCAATGCAAAATCTGCAAAGCAAAGGTGAAACTCTTTTCAAAACGTGGGCAGGCAAATAAACATTGCACACTGTTCCCATTGTCTTCATTTTGCATCTGCCACAGATCTCAGTATACAATGTGAAAGTAGGAGCCAGAAAATCTCAGGGAGACAACTGGAGACTTTGGCAGCTAACAGGGGGAGAACCAGACCTATTGTTACCCTGAAAGTCCAAACAGGAGAACTAGACACTCAAAAAAGAAAGAAAAAGGTATTGAACAGTGACATTTAACACCACTATCTTTGGTGGAGAGAGTTAATAGCAAGCTAAGAATAACAAAATGACCCGAGAACTACTTGTCAGTTAACTCAAGATTCACAGAAATAAATATACAACAGGTCACACGTTAAAAGCTTTCTAAAGAGTTGTCTTTCCAAACCACAATGGCCAAAGAGATATCTTAGTTCATTTTTGTTTCTTTTTTTTTTTTTTTTGAATGGTGTCCAGATTCTGCACAGACTTGTGTGATACAAGTCATACTAATGGTATAGTGTATCATCACAGTATTACAGAATCAGCCAGGAGATGCCAGAAAGATAAAATGGCATTTAGGAAGGAAGAAGTTGGAATTTTTAACCTCTAAAGGGAGGCTACAGCCTGGAGGATGTTGAAACACTGCTGTAAGGCAGGTTCCATTCAAATTGAGTTCTTATTAACATATAAATAAGGTAATTCTCTTAAGTTGCATCTATGATACATATCCAAATGCAGTAATAACTAAAAGTACAAAAGGGGAAAAAAATACAGGCTGAGAAAAGCTCAGGTTTCTTGATTATCTACTGATTCATTTTTTTTTCCCAGACAATATCATTTTCCATATCTTTCCAAACCAGACTGGTTTTCAGCAGCCAGACTCTTGATGAAGCTCTTTGAGAACCACCCCTTTGGCACTTTTAACAATCAGTTAGTCACACAAACTTAGTGCTAATTTGCCAGCAGAAAGTAGAAGAAAGAGAAAAATAATTTATGGTTATGCTTAATTTAAAAACAAAATTTTAAAGCTTGGAATATCTGTCTTCTGTAATTGATAGCTGATGTTTAATTACTGTTTCCTACTCCTCAAAATAGCCCTAGTTACAGCTCAAAGATTTTTTAGGCAGGCACCTCAATCAGCCATATAGAGAACTTGTTTTATATTACAGATATTTCTGATGGCCTCCAAGGCATTTTCCTGGAAGGTGAGATTACTATGCCCTAGGGCATACTGAAGTATTTTATACCACATGTTTAGCTTGCACAGGAGATATGGGAAACTATAAAGTGCCTCATAGGACAATATTTATGGCATTCAGATATGCCAGTTTTGGGCTGAAAAGAGAATTTTTTCCCAGCCCAACAGAGAGGTAATGTTAATCAGGTCTCCCTCACTAAATATCATCTTCAAAAGACTGCTAGAAAAGGGGAAGGCAGTATGATATAGAGCAGCCTCTCTTCTTTCTTGTATGAACAGCAGATATTCCGTAAACTTTTAAACTTAACCTGCAGTCATGCATAGCTACACTGTGTAAATGCATTTCTCAGTGAATAAAGTATTTGCCAAGTGTTATTCAACAGAATTTTCTTGAGAATGTCTCTCCCAGCAGAGCTGCAAAACAGTCCTGTTTGTCAAGAGTGCAAGAAACTGCTTGTAAGCACTTTGACAACCATAGAGGCAGGATTTTCAGAAAGAAGCTCCAAATTTTTCTTCTCTCTGCTTGATGCATGCGGGAATACTTAAGAGATTCAAGTGGTACAACTCCATAGCCAAATCCATGTTTTTCAGACCCTAAAGCTGAAACCCAGGTGGTCTCTTTAGGGCCTGCTGCTGAGTGGAGCTCTAGGGATCACACTGTTTACACCATTTGGGATGTACATTTTTTTCCCTTCCTCATGCAAACTGTCCCTTCTCCTCCTCCCCCCAGTCTTCTGCACTGCTAATACGTGCAGAAATTCAGTACAGTATTTCCCCATATGAAGAACTTGGCAAGGAGAGACCGTGTGCTCTTGGCAGAAGTTGATCCTGGGATGATGCCAATAAACAATCATTTTCTGGTTGCCACAAGCATCCCATTATTTCGGTTTAGCCATTCAGTCCACTCCAGTTCAGCTCTGTTAGTGCTTCCTTAATAAACCCTTATTATCAGGGGCTTAGGCCTCAGTCATTTGAATTCATGCTCAGCCGGGACTTGGTATTCAGAGACCCAGTCCGCATGTCCTTAAAAAAAATATACAATTAAAACCCTTACTTGGCCACAGAGCAGAGACAATGAAATTTCGTTGGCTGCAATCTATATTTGCACTCTTAAAGACTTGAGAAAAGCTGGATATTGAGACTTGTTTTATAAACAAGACTTGGAGGCTTTAGTTCTCGCTGAAGAGAAATGCCACGGCAGTCTTCTTGCCTTCATCATTCTTTGTATCTACAGCCTTTTGTTTACTACACAAATAAATACCTTTTCTCATCAATTTTTAACACCTGTTCTTGGGGCTCGATTTGGTGGGGACAGACAGGACCCAAAACCCAAAAGCACCTTGAAGTTCTCCCTGGGGTAGGTGCAGACTGGGGACAGCACCTGAGACAGCTCCTCCTCCTGGGACACAGCTTGGCTGCTCCAGGGGTTTGGTGCCTACTGAGGAGGTAGCTCAAGACCCTTACCTGTACAGCATGGGATTTACAGCTCTGATCCAGGAGCCCCAGCTCTCCTAGAAAACAGCAGGCAGTCTGTATCACTCAGGGCACTACACACATACTGAATTTGTGAGGGGACTGGCTCCAGACTTTGAATTTTAGGTCATCTTCATTTCTGCACAGATCAATTAAGAAAAACAGTTTGCCTGGAGATTAGTTATAGCTCCCAGACTGTAGGGTTTGTCACTGAAAAACTCACAACTACCTCCCTCATGTAATCCACTGTCCTAAACCACTTAAAATTTAATTTGTTCTTGATTTTCTATTCTTTACAATGATGGTGAATAAACCATCAATCACAGTGTTTTGCTGGACATCTCTGTGTGGTGCCTGTCCAGGACAGAAGTAGCAGCATGAATCCCTCAGACAAAGCAAGGGTGGCATCTGTCTGCTCTTCTCCAACACTTTCTCTTTGTACAAGCTGGATCCTCCAAGACACAACATTTAAATGCAAAAAAGGTGTATCACCCATGGTTCAAATTAGTAAGGCTTTAAACTGTGTTCCTGCCCTTCCAATATATCCTCCCTCAGTATCATACCATCCTTACTGCCCTAGAGGAAAGCACCACCAAAACAAATCCTCATCTCCTCCACCCTCTCCTCTCCTTTGCTCTCTGCAATTATAATCAAATATGCAAACCACAGAAAATGGATTCTCTGCCCTGCATCCTAATAAGCATGGCTAGTGCCCTAGAACAAACTGGCTTGCAAGATGTGGAATTCACTGATGATTTGTTTGGACTTAGGAACAAGAAAAAAAATACAAAGTGTGATAAAAACACATACACATTTTGGACATCTAAAGTGAAATCCTTCTCAGTTTGGTGCTTCAAGCCTCTCTGCAGGTTACTCCAGAGAATTGTCTAACCTGGGGGGATAGGAAAAGTACACAAGGTTTCTCAAAGAGATGCTTTACTCGAGAAAGAATCCCTTGTGAACACTTTTTGTTTCTGTTCCCATAAACTTAACTGCAACTCTCTACTGCTACTGCTGACTGAGGAATTTGGAGACTAGCATGGCAAAAGCAGCTTTCCAGGGACTGTGCTAATACTGTGAGCTGCCATAGTGGTAATAAAGACGAGTTAGTGTGAGACTGAAAGACCAATTTCATGGGCTGCTCTCTGGGCCCGAGGACCCTTGTCAGAGCAAAGAGCTCCCGAGGGCTCTGGATCCTTCAGCTACAGCAGAATTACACACACACGAATCCTGAGACAACACGAGTGCCATCCACCTCAAATGAAATCACTGTCATATAAACCTCTGAAATGGAAGCTGTCTTAAAATGCACCAGACCTTGTAAGCTTTCCGCTGCTCTTTATACTCTTCATGAGGGATTAGAGAGCTGAATATATTTGTAACTCTAAATGGTACTTCCCATTGATCTTTTGTTTCTAATTTCTTCCCAGAGGTTTAATAAGCAAAAAAGTGTCATGGTATTCATGGTTTTTACAATTTCTGTAAAAAAGGAATTCAGTTTTAATGAGTCTCCCAAGAACACAGTCTCTTTTAACTACTGAGCTTTGTCATTTTTCATTTTTGTGAATTTGCAAGAAATACCGACGGAGGCAAAAGGCCTCAATAAAACTGCAATAGCTGAAGTTAATGGGCAGGTACTGGAGGGGAAAGAAGGAGGGAAAGAAGGAAAGGTGAGGGATGTTAACTCTTGACAGTTTTAGCGAACAGTTATGACAAGACTTTACCAGTTTATTTCTGCACAGCTCAAACCTGCAGTGTAATCAGTGCATTTTTACACTGGCAACACACCTACCTCCAATGGGAGTGATTCTTCCAGAAACGCCTCAGGACTTTATTGCAAAATCCCAACCACAAGATTGGTATAATCTGCCATGAATTAAATGCATGATTTCTCATTAGGGAAGATAACTCAAGGGTGCTCGAGGTGGATGCATTTGCAGTAGCTGTATAGGTGCAATACAGCATTGCCCTCTGCTGGATTTTAAGCTGTCTACTCATGCAAAAGTTGCCTCTGGCTGAGCTAGAGACGATGGTTTTTAAACAAACACCGTACTAATTACCATAAGGGAATATCCTGCCACCAAATAAGGAATTAAATAGTGAATTAATGCTTATTCCTAAGCCTTTTTTTTTCCCCCACAAGGCTAGCACTGTTTCAGACAAGGTGCTGCCTTATTCAGCCCTTCCCCAGTGCAGCGACAGTCACAGACTGCTGTGCATCCCCCAGAGCCCAAATACTGCAGAGTGACTTGCACACAGACCACAGCATCCAAACAAGCCAAATCTGAATTGTGGGTGAACTCTGGCTGAATTCTGGTACCTACAGAAGTGGTCAGTCCCACGTGACTGTCACACCCAGCTGGGTGTTACCCAACACACAGCATTCCTGCCATATACAACTTCTACCAACTTCTTTCAGGGCATCTCCTGATGAAAACTCAAGGGCTATTTCCAGTCTTTTCACAGCTATGGATACAGAATCTGTGGACTGATGTAGGATGAGTCATCTTGACTGATGACAAGAATGAGGAAGGATCTCCTGATTTTGACTGGGATAATTTTCTTCCTAGTGGCCGGTACAGTGCTGCCTTTTGGGTTTAGTATACAAATAATGTTGATAACACACTGATGTTTTATTGCTAAGCAGTGTGCAGGCTGGAGGTGCAAAAGAAGTTGTGACGGGATACAAACAGGACAGCTGACCCCAGCTGCCTGAAGAGCTATCCCATACCACAGAGTATCATAATCATATATAAAATTGGGAGAAATTGGCCAGGAGGAGCCTATCCCTGCTCAGGGATTGTCTGGGCATCAGTCAGTGGGTGGTGAAATATTGCTTTGTGCATCACTTGGGGTTTTATTTCTTTGTTTTATTTCTCTCTTTTCTGCTGTCCCCCTTTTCATTACAACTATTATTATTGTATTATATTCTGTTTCAGTTGTTAAACTCTTTTTATCTCCACCTATGGGTCTTACCTTCTTCCCTTCCAACTGGAGAAAAAGGTGAGCTACTGCCTGCATGGCACTTAATTGCCAGCTGGGCTTAAACCATGACAAAGAGCAAACTGGATGCAGCACAATGATATAAAGCAAATCTTTTTGTCCATTCCTGCTTTTCATCATCTATCATTTGCTGGCTGTTCCCTGGCTTATTGACTTTTTGGTGTAACCAACCAAATGCACACACATATACAGGTATATAGGCACACAAATGTGTAAATACTTACTTGAACACAGCTGCCTGCAACGGGTTAATTATACTCATATGACCTAGATAGAGACAACAAATCCCATTTCTGTATTTCTTCAGCTATTATTCTTGCTGATCATGTAAAAGACACAGCAGGGCCTTTTGCATCCTGTAGCTTGATGCTGTACAAAATGGGACCCCATCCAGAGAATCAGGACATCTGCTAATTCAGACTAATATACCAGAAGCTGAGAGTTAGCAACATACCGTTTCAGATAAAAAGGAAGTGCAAAAAGAAAGCTCTTTTCCATTAACACTAATTTCCAGAGTCTGCCCTTGCACTTCTTAAGTGATCCTTTATTTGGTTTCTTCTAACTTCGCTTTTCCACCATTCTTTCCCCTTTTCACTCTACCTTATTCTCTCATTTCAATCTCAATTTATCATTTTACTTATTTTCCCTCTTTCACCAAAAATATATGTATTGCAGTATACTCTCTTTGGAATAGCTAGTCTGCAAAAGCAGCTGCTTATATCCCCAGTTTTCTTAGGATTCTAACTCTGTTATCTCACCAGTGGCTGTGGGAGAAACCCACTTTTCTTCATGGGTGGTATCGTTCATAGTGATAGCAACAACAATAATAAAAACTTCTGTTTCTAAAGATACTTTCTTGCTTCATTGCTTAATGAGAATCTCTGCACTCTAAACAGCCCCCTTTAGCCTGCTTCTCCCTGCAAGGTATTCAGAGTTCTCTGTGGGAGGCTTCTTCCTAAAAATAAATGTCATGATTTTTTTTCTCTTATCTTACAGCTAATTAAAGTTTGCCACCATAACATTTCACCTTTTCATTGTGCTGCATTTCCAAAGTATCAGACTGAACTTTGGCCTTTTCCTGCTTCTTTTTTCCTCCCTGTACTGGCAAGCCAAGAGCAATGGCTGGGGTTTAACTTAAAAATTTTCAACCCCAGCCACATGAAATGAAAACAAAAAACAAAGCTTAGATTGTTTGATCTCTAGAAAGAAGTTGGCACCACAGGTCAAAGTTTGATAATCTAGTGATTTCAGCTTACAAACTGTGCAAAGTAGAAAACTTAACACTGATTAAAGGTCTGCATTAATAAATATGAAAGCATTCAGACATGAAATTGCTAAGAATGTACTGAAAGAGTGGCAGATAAGAAGAATTATATACATAGTAAAAAAGAAAGGTGATAAGGTTCACATTATCTAGAAATCAGTTCTTAAATATAAAGTCTACCTAGATGCCAAAACAGACTTTTATGGACCAGAAAGACATTAAGGAACACAATTCACAGCTCCAGCCCAATTTTTCACTGCTTTGTGGTTTGTTTTTTTAATTATCTATCCTTGTTCAAATGAGTAGGCAAAATGATCCATTAATGTTTTATACTCACCCTGAACCAATGACTGGACAACATGCCAAACCATAAAATCATTCTTGTAATAATGGGAGACACCTAAACATGCAACAACTCCAAAACAGTACCAGTTATCAATTGTGTTGGAACTATCAATGGTCACTATGGCCAGTGATGCAGATAATCACTCCAGTTTAAGACTGAGGGGATAAATCACAACGCAAATATTTCAGCCAAGCGATCCAAGGTGCAAGGCAATGTATATAAAATTCCCCATGTGTCACATTCAGGTTTCATTCCCTACTTTACATTCTAAAGCACAACCATTTAAAAAAACAAAACAAAACAAAACAAAACAAAACAAAAAAAAAACCAACCCAAACACATTCCTGCTTAAAACATAAGCTACAAAGACAAACTTTACTTAAGACTGTTCTTGATCTTTAGGTGCACTACTGTACATACACAAGGGTACTTCATGACTGACTGTATTTTTGATTAACTGATTAATGGACCTTTTTCCCCACAACAGTAGCCATCCATGTATTATATTGGAAAATGCTTGGTGATGATGATATATCAGAATGCAAAAAAACCTCCATGTGACTACTGCCCTGTCCTGAACAACCATGGGGGGGAAAAAAGATTTTGCAAGGCTTTAGAGGGCAACAAACATAATAGTGACAGTATAACCCTGATACTTTTCATAGCAATGTCAGAAAATCAATGCAGGAAAACTATCAAATGGCTGATCTTCTTTTCTCTCCCAGGGTGTGGGTGTCCCAAAAGGTCTTGGCACATTCCAAAGCAATATGCAGAGTCCCTGCAGGACAGGACTGGAGTGGGAGGACTCTGGCAACATGCAGCCTCCTTTTGAGTTAGATGTTGCCAATACGGAAAGGGAGAAAAAAATAGTTTGTTCTCTTTATAATAATACCATAAAATTGCATTTGGAAATTATTGCCAACAAGAAGGTAGAAAAAGTCCAGTGTAGTTTTCAAAATATCTTGCCTGAAAGAAACAGCGTATTTAAACTTTCCTGAGACTGACTTTTAGTCCCTATCAGAGAAAAAAACTATGAGGATTGAGTTCAAGTTACAACTGCAATAAGTTATGAGTAAAGTAGCACAGTCCAAGCAGAAACAGAAAGACTTACATTCAACTTGAGCCTCACAGCACCATGACTCCTGATGAAATTTGGAAAATGAAAGAGTAATGCTGACAGAAGGGCAAGGAACAATCTTCCACTGTCAAAACTTTCTGAAAATTATGCTACTTGTTATTGTTCATCACATGCCAAGAGAAAGCAGAGCCAAAAACTGTTTCATTTACAAACAAAGCCTAAAGTACTGGAAAATTTCATGCATTTGTCGTCCCTTCCCACCTCAGTTTCTACAAAAATAAAAATAATAATAATCTTAAGGGCGAAAAAAAAATCAAGCCAAAAAAAACCAAATCCCAAAACATTCAATGGACCCATTGGATATTTTCTCACATTTAAAACTGCAAGATCACATGTTCATGTCCGTAAGGCTGCATGCCTTAGAAAGTAAAAATCCACATTAAGTGAACTTGCTGCCTTTAACATACGTGTGGATCTCACAAACTCCATTTTTTTTTTCTGCCAACTTACTGTGCTCATAGGGTTAATCAGCCAAGTGCTTCCATATTCAGTCCTAAGGGAAATTGCCCTTTACTGGTGTGTGAGACACCTAGATTCACAAAATGTGTATCTTTAAACCTCAGCCCAGTGCTCAGCAAGTGCTGATAATTTCTCAGATGGCAGTGAAGTTTAAATACAGATAAATACTGCTGCATCCTGAGCAGCTAGAATATTGGAAATCTCTGGCTTCACAGGGCTCATCAGAAGCTAACTTACCTCATTAGCTTTTTGCATTACTGGAGCCACACAATCTCCAGCACCCGAGCTGCCACTCAGTGAGCAGCCCTTAGGGATCCCAGCCATGCACTCTTCATTCCCCCTGTACATCACCAGCCCTAACGACTCCCAATCCCACTCCTCAACACTTAGCTCAATAAGGCTGAATAAAACAAAGTTTCAGTGATGTGTGCCAGCACAGGAGGCAAGGGTTCAGACACCAAAATCCAGCCTTGCCATGTTAGTTCTTTCCCTTCTGGATAGTTTGTGATACAGAGGGTATACTGAGACCTGCTGGCTCTTTTCTACTTTTACATTTTGCTACGAAAAGAGAACTTGTATCTGTTTGCATAATGGATGTATGCATATGAGATTGCTTCTGAGAACATTCCAGTCATTCCTTGTTCTAGCAATAGGAGAAACAAAACAACATAGAACACAGAAAGAAGAAAAGTTGAGGAAAGAAGATTTTAAATTCATTAATATTTATATCTTCATCTATGACAGAAAGGAGGAAGAGCAGCTTATACTGCCAAGGATCATAACACCAGCTTTCTCATGTATGGATTCAGGGAGGCAAGAGAGAGCATTCCTGCAGGTAATTAGCCTTGACTGCTAATCACATCAGCCAAAAGTGATGAGAAAATTAGTCTGATGCTCTTCCTCGATTCCCAGGGCAGCACTGCTGGTTACTGTGATGCTCTGCTGCACAGCACCCTGCAATACACGCTCAAACCACACGGACCAGGAGTGGCTGTAACCACAGGCTGCCCTTGGAGGGGATGGAATAGAGCCAGTGCCCCTTCCATCCCTGCCCTGCTCTGCTCCCAGGACCACGTTTCCTTACAGCTCAGGGCAGATAGCCAGCTTCTGATTCACCCCATTGAGCTGCCCTCCTACTACAACAGCACAAACCAAAGAAGAGCAGAAATCATTTGCTTGATCTTTTCAGAGCCAACATTTGCCCGGTTTGCAGTTTTCCAGAAAAAGAGAAAAGTCATGATTCGGTCACAACGAACGCATGAGAAGTGGACGAGGACTTGGATTTACATTTGTCTGTATCCCTCATCTACTAATTCTTCTAAATATACATATAAAAAGCAAATATACTTTATCACTGCATTTTCACATGACCTGCCACCCTTATTCATTCCTGAATGTAGAGAGTGAAGTCCTAGCACACAGATATTGCATATACACCTTATGAAAAACAGTTTCCAAAAGCTGACAGGGATGCCACAAAATTTGTGTGTTAGATACACTGAGCACAGAAATCAGTCCCAACTCTATCACTCAGGAAAAGGCTCAGAACCCTTTTAGGGTAGAGGACTGTGTCACAGATGGCAAAGGCCTAAAACAGATGGCACAAGAGAGGACTTGGAAGAAAATGACAATCAGGAATGGGATGGGCCAGGAGACACAGGGACAAGCAGGCTGTGAATTGAGGAGGAAGGTTGATACAGAAAGTCTCTGAATATGAAGCTCAGCCCAGCCAGCTGGGATGAGGACACTGGAACTGAGGTAGTAGCTCACCTGAGAGCACGTGAGAGGAGGCAACTTGTTTGTGTGCCCTGAAACTCAGCGAAGAAAATGGAGAAAAATAAATCCTTCCTAAGACTGCCTTCTCAAGCCAAGATGATGACAGCTTAATTATACTGGAACTTACTAAGGGTTAGACTTTAAAAAAGCACCCTGTAAGATTTCAAAGGATAGAAACATAGAATTTAATAACTGTTACTACTAAACCTTATAGAATTTAAGTGAAAAGCAATTACCCGTAGATGTCAGACTTTCAACTGCTAGAAGATTGGAGTAATTTGATTCCCCCTCATATAAACATTTACATAAGCCAGAGGCTGTCAGGGGATTTAACCATGGGAGTTCTACGTCAGAAGAGTGGGATTTCCAGCATCTATTTCCAGATCTGTGATCCAGGGCATCCTATTTCCTCTCACCCCACCTCTCCCTGCCACAGCATAGGCTTGTTGTAAGCAGCTATCTGCCAGAAGAAGGCTGGATGATTAAGGTAACTACCTCACAAGGCTCAAGGATTATATCTTCATCTTCACTGACCCAGAAATAACCTCAGAAATAAAAAGCAGGGCTCTTAGTGAAAAAGCCTGGAGACTAGGGGCAGGAAGGAACAAAACCATCCCAGGAGTTCAAGCCCTTTCAGGGGCCAGTTGACAGCAGACCATGCCAAGGCACTCCTACCAGTTTTCCTAGCAGCAATTCATCCTCACAGGTATCAGGAAAGCTGTATTTAAACAGTTCATGTGATCAGGACCTCTTCACACCACCCAGACTGCACAAATCATCAAACCATTCCTCTGCACATACTGAAGGTTTGGACTTTCCTCCAAAGCAAAGACAATTTAGGTGGCTTCCCACCAAATTTAGCCCCTGGCTACTTTGGTTTCCTGGCTCCATGACCAAAGAAGACAACAGGATGCCTAGAAAGCATTGCAGTCCAAAGTGCTACTTGGTAAAAATCACCAGCAGAGGACCAATTTCCCTGCAGCTCCAGGCTGTCTTCCACAGCAATCAGGTCTCTTTGAAGGAGCAGGAACATTGTTCCTTCAGACACAAAACTTTATCAGGATGCACATGACTGAGACAGCAGCTGAAGTGGCAATGTTGCTACTCGTAGCTCCTACAAACAAAAAGCTAGATTAGTACCACTTGTCCCCTTCTCTTTTAACACAAGGTGCATGCCCTTCTCTTCACCTCATCCATGCTAACAAGTTTTACAGTCAACATCCAGCCAGCTAGGGAAGCAAAAGTCCTGTGAGTTAATATTTTGCCATGTCTGGTCTTCAGCAAGACACACCTCTAAATGATTATTACAGCTTGAAAAATGCTGAATTCCTGCATTTTTATTCTCGAAACAGCTTGAGAGGAAAGAAAACTGCTTGTGCTTTACCCAATCAGTCCTACTACAGCTTCTGCAAGGCAGTGTACTTTCACTCTTCAGATAACACACAACCAAGTCAGCTTCCTCCTAGCACTAGCTTTTCAAGGCAGAGCCAACATTAACAAATGGGTTTGCTGCAGAGAGGGGAGGAATGTATTCCAAGCAGATATGAAAATACAAAGAAATGTAATAAGAACTGAGAAAGGCAACACCCTTGAGGGTGAAACTATGAGACTGTCAAATGAAGGAAAGTGTACCTGGAAAAGGAGGATCAAAGATAGCAGAATAGATAAATCCAGTCTCTGCAGCAAATCAAAGTTCTATGACTTTCTTTTCGATTATCTTAGTTTTTTGTTTGTTTCAGGTGAGTGGAATAGAGGAATATCAGAACAGAAAATCCTGCTGGAGCAGATTTGCTCCAAACAAGCATCTCACCAACAAAAGCAGATTAAAATAGGAGACAAAGCTCTTAAGAGGAAAAAGAGAATAGCCCCGGTTCACCGGCCGGTACACTTGGTACAAGAGCTGCTCCTGAGGCAGCTCCCAGCTCCCTTTCTCTGAGATACTGCTACATCCAACTCACCATCCTGCAGACACAGGGAGGCCTCCCATCAAATGCCACGATTACAAACATGATAGCAGCCCCCCTCCCATTCATGTGCTGCCAAACAGAGTCTGGGTGTGCTAAAGTAGGCCAATATCTTCCTTATTAACAAAGAAACTCCACACTCTCAGTCCCTGCTCTGCCTCCTTCTACCTCTCATGTAAAAAGGCCTCCTATGCCTTAATTCTCCATTCACTTTGTCCTATTTCTGGGGTCCCCTCAGCCTGAGTTTGCATACCTCTGAACCAGTGGTTGCTGCTGCAGTTTTGATCCTTTCCTTCCCTGCCTTTATCAGCTGCAGCATTTCTCCAAAGTTAGAGCTCTTTCTCTCAGCAGTCTCTGCTTTAGCATGGAATAATGAATATTACAGCTGATTCTCTCCCTCATGAGAGGAATTTTAACATCTCTGGAGTTATCTTTGACTGATAGGACTCCCATTCATTCAGTAATCTAATCCACCATTCTGCCTTTGCTTGTCAGTTTGGAGTATTTCTGGCAAATCAAACTATTCCTTCCCTATCTTCCCTGGCCCCCAAAACAAACAAGCCAAAAATGCACGTGAATGTCACACTTTTCTAATAACTTTCCTAGTACCTCATTTTTTACCTCCTGTAGTTACTATATACAGCCTCAATTCTTAGTTTTACTCTATTACAAAGATGCAGGGTTTGTGCAAATGAGTCTGAAAAACCCCATGCTCCTTTTGCTACAAGTCCTTCATTATTGCTTTTTAGGCAAGTGAAGAAATGCCTAAGATTAAAAAACAATATGCTACATTACTAGACCAATTACTGGCTGCTACTGTCTTATTTACCTCATGTCAGTAAAAAAAAAACTCCATGAAAATACAGACTTGGAAAATGAAAAAGAATCATTAAGATTATTATTTTACAAGATTCCAGAATTCATTTTTGTATAAGAAGGAATGCATAATAATAAAAAAAATACAACAGCAAGTTCCTGTCACAGTTGACTTTTAGCAAAGAACCCTAAGAGCCTCCAGCAATAAAAGCCACACTTTTCTAGCAAAATAAAAACCTCAGAATCCTCCTCTACCTTGAACAGGTTAAGCTGCTCATTACAGGGCCACAGGGAAGCTCAGGGATGCTAGTGAGTGGCAAAATAAGCAGAGAAGCCGTAATTACAAGAAAAACCTTTCCAAGAAGTGTCAAGTACCCTGAATGAGAAGGAACTGAGTCTTTCCAGACATCCCAAGATGACCTGGACACTGAAGGCTTCATATCATGTATGATTCAGAGCACAGAGAGACTTTTATAAACTCTGGTTGCTGATCACACAGTACAGTTTTTGACAGCAGCATACTCAGGACTGGCAAGAACAGCTTTGCTCAGTCTGGAATCTAGACAGATTTAGCAAGCAGAGAAACATAATGCTGGGGGGCAAGGTTGCCAAGCAGGTTCTTCAGGGAGTTTAGCACCAAATATTTTCATTTATTACAGAAAACTCAAGAAATCAAGCATGTCGATTTTTTTCCACTCCACAATTAGCAAGCTTTCCTGCCAGTTCATATCAGGTTCAGGTCATCATGTAAGAAGAAATGGAAACCTTGGAGATGGAGGGATAACAAGTTCTGAGATTCAATAATATCAGAAGCAAGATCCCACACTTGGAAACCAACAGAAAATTCTGCTTTGAACCACTGCCTCATCAGGTCACACAAGTGAAAAAAAGGGGAATCTCAGCACAGACTTGATTGCCACTATGATGAGACCATTCAAAGAGGGGATGTGAATTCAGAATGTGACACACACGGCACGAGGTCCTGGTGCCTCCTTCCAATTCCTCCCCTGTATAACCTGTAAATGTCAAAATTCTGCAGGTTTTATTTTGGTTTTGTTCTCTTCTTGTTTTATGTTGGCTTTTTGTTTAAGATAGGGATTGACAAGTTTCCTAAATTAATGTGTTTAAGACACCTAAATTTTGGATGTTTGGAAACAGCTTGATACGCTTTGCTATTTCACATGCTGTCTTCTGGGACACAGACTTTCACTCAAAAGCTGTTTGTATGATGCCAAGAAAACATCCCTCATCTTTGTGGGCCAAGTCCTCCTGGAACCTCTTTGAAAGAAATGAAAAAAATAACCTAGTGGAACGCCAAAGTAGCTGGGATTCTTATCTGTACTCTATTTCCCCCTCCCATTTCTCAGAGGAGAAGGGTTGTTTACTTAATCAGAAGATTACATCTGTTGATCAAAGGATGAGGGGAATTCTCCCCAGCTCACACACCCCATCCACATGCAGATTTCAGAGCACAGCCTCACTGAAGCACAGTGTATGGCAACACAAATGAACTACCCCTATATTAAGTCACCAGATGTAATCCTGACAGCGGCTCCAAGCTCTTGGTTTCCTCCTCCTCCTCTGATCTCTCTCTTTCTCCTGCCTCCCTCTCTCTTTGCTTTGATGACTTTGACGGCCAAGTTCTTGGAGAGTTACTCCAGGTTACAACGTGTCACCTTTAATGGAATTCAAAGCTTTAATTCAGAAAGTGGCCACTCTTGACCTCTGGCCCCACTGCCACCCACTCTGTCACCCCCCTCCTTTCTCCATCGCCATGGAAATGAATAGCTGAGCGAAAAAATGGGAGCAGGCAAAGTCTAAAGCTTTTCACAGAGTCCCCAAAAGAAAGATGAATGAAACTCATTCATCACTGAGCAAGGGACCCAGAGAGCAAGCCAGAGGCAGAGCAAGCAAGGGAGACAGACAGCCTGAGATAGAAAAGGTTACCTCATGCAGGAAGTTATGTGATTTGAAAAAGAAAAGCTCAGGAGGTGTGAGGGAACATAGCTCACTTGCAAAAACTACAGATTCTACCAAGAAAGATGCTGGTTTGGGGAGCAGGGGTGGTTTCCTCAGCTCCTTCCTAAGACAGAATTTCTTAGGAAAGGATTACCAGGAAAAGGATAGAAATTTGAGGGGAGAAGGGAGAAATGCCTGAAAAGAAATCTCAGTGGAAGTCTGAAGGACGAGCCACTCATGGGAAGGAAAAAATATAATAAGAAACAAAGCTGTGTTTTTAGTGCTTAAATTCCATTCAGCAAATCTTCTACTTTAGAGAGAAGTATTTTTCTCCCAGTGCATACACCTGCCTTTCCTCCCCATCACCTCCTCATAACATAGCTTGATTTGTCTTCATCCAGGATATCAATCAAATACCAAAGCAATTTTTAGCACTAGGGAGAAAAGCACTCTAGAGGCAATTGCTTAATTCACTCAGATATAGCACGGATTTTCTGGTGCCTTCCTCCAATATCCTCATTTCTTGCAACCTCACTACAACTGCAAAGAGCCCCTGCTTTTCAGAGCATCTGAATCAGATGCACAGTAAACAATAATAATTAAAAACACAGCCAAAGGACACCACATATCCCAACATCAGATGAAGGAAAATTTTCATGTGCTGCTGCATGCTGTCTTATAGAGCTGGGGGAGCTTGCTGATGCCAGTGACAGAAAGAAAGGGAGAAGGACAGAAAGGAAAGTCTGAAATGCAGCAGCTCCAAAGAGCTTAATTTGTCTGCACCATTTGAAAAAGAGATAAGCAGGACAGAAGGAAGGCAACAAGCTGTGACAAGTGATTCCCTAAACCCAGAGTCTTTTGCAAAGGTATTAGATAAGAGTGTCATAGATTATACTAGGATATTTATATAATTGATGACTTCCCAGAATAACCAGTCAAAATTCATCTCAAGCATACCAAAAATTAGGCAGAAGCCAGCAGGGCCCTTGGTTATGGGAGAAAAGCTGTAAAGGGCAGATCTCAGTAAGAGGCAAATTCTTACCTAAGACTGCCTTCCAGCCTTATCCCAGCAGAGAAATAATAATGCAGTTCTCCTTTTCAGTAAGGCCAGCCCAAAGCTTACCCATTAAGTACGACTCAGAAGAGAGCCTACCTAGAGATTAAGTGGTAAGTCCAGGAGATAGCTGCCCCTTGCAGAGCCATTACCATTCTGAACCGTGAGATTCTTTTTCCTCCTTCCTAAAGCTAATCAGGCATGATTCTCTTTCATTCCTCCAGTCCTTTTGCCACAATTTAATTCCTTTTTTTTTTTTAGCATTTGAGTGAAAAGGTATCACCCGAGAGGCAGGAATCATTAAACTTTATTCAGGGTTAATTCAGTGAATTGGATGCCAAGCCAGGCATCCTGGGAATGATGTTAGCACCTCTGCTGGACAGTGAGCTCAGACCCAGACCTCATACTGAAGCTTCAGCTTTTGGTTAATCTGTATTACCCTCCATGGTGGCTCATACCCTGCCCTAGCCTGAACTAACCTGAGGAAATTCCTCAGGGAGGGCACACAAGCAGAAACACTCTTCACTTTAGTGAATACACAATATACAGCCTGGGAATCACAGTAAGAGGGAGCCAGTATATTCACAAAGCTTTCTGAATAAAGAAAAACAGAATTGGCAACTTGTATACAAATTAACTGAAAGTAAAGCTGGCATTCTCCATTGCTCCCAAATCTCTCTTCCACAGCTATCAAAACACATCTATCAAAAACAGAAGTAGGCACAGGTACCACTTCTTTTCACCTGCAGAATGCCTCCTACTGAGGTGGTGTTTTTACCTTCACCCCCTGTTACTGGGGACTCAATCCCCCCAAACACACAAAGGCTTGCTAAGACCACAGGTATTGCCTGTTAAAGCTGGTGAGGCATATCTCACTACAGAGGGATGTACTGCCAGCACTGAAGGCACAATGCACAATTGCTGCTACCTCTCCGTGCCTTGTCCTTCATGAGAAACAGCTCTGCTAACATGGAAAAGCTACAAGTGATGCTACAGACTCACAGGCTGAGGACAGAAGGGACAGCACTGCAACACAGCTGAGGGGGAAAGGAAAGAGTCCAAGAAACCCAACAGTGATGCTCCTCATATCCTCACACCTTGCCTCATCTTCCCCAGGCCTCTGACCCGCAGACCTCTTCCTCTCTCCCCACCTCCAGGTAGCTTTGCCTATTCAAAGCTGGCTTGTAAATGGAAAGAGATCACTTAGGAAAGGTTTCACTAGTTCTTAAAAACCTCACTGTTTATTCAGGGCATGGCAGAAGTTAATAGGATGGTGCTATTCCACACAGACAGAGCAAACACACAGCCCTGGCATAACAAACTTGTGTTACTGTGAAGAACAGATATCAGTAACATTTTAGTGAGGAGTTACCCTCTAAATGGTTCTTCTCTCTGGTGGCCTCAGGCTAAGGCTTTGAATTGTCATGAATGAAGATGTCTCTGGTTGATCCATACTTAATTCCTGCTGTAGGACAGTTCATACTTAATTCCTGCTGCACATCTGTTTAACATAAACAGACAGATTTTGGAAGCAGCAAATTGTGCCACAAATGGCTCCACAGAGGTGGGAAGCCTCATTTGGTCTTCAAAGAAACTTCCCACAGTAAATTTGAAAACTTCAGTGCGCCAAACATGAAGGACACCTGCATGTCATTAAGTACTTACTGCTGAGCAGACAGCTTTCTGGGTCACCATCTGTTCATCAAGAGCACCAGCTCCTGGCTGCCTTTCCCCAATTCAGTGTGCTCCAGGCTTTGAACTCTCAGCCTTGGCAGCTCACAATTACTCAAAAGGTAGCATGGATGGTTCTTCTGTGTCAGCAACACAAATCAAAACACAGTGTCCCATGAGAAAATGATTCAGCCAGGCACAGCTCAGTGAAGTCTGTTTAAGGATTATAGGAGCTAATCAGAATAGCTCATCGTGTATATGCCTCTGTTTGTGGTATCTACTGCTGCCCTCCTAATCCCACCAAGCTGCCTGCTTATCTGTACTTATCTGGCCCTGGTAACACTTATTGTGTGTGTTGTTTAAACAAAAGTCCTCTCTTGTGCTAGAAAGTTTGCTACCTACGCAACTGCTCACAGAAGAAAGTTCAAAATTAAGATCCCTTGGCCTAAACAAGACAACTTGTTGAAAATACTTTCTGCAGCAAGAGGAGGAGCTACCTGCATAAAGCTTGAGAATAAATATCTCATCAGCTCTAGAAATCCAGAATTACTTTCCTGCCACTCCACAGAACCCAGGTTGGCCCAATCCTGGCACTTCTATCCAAAGTTTTCAGCCTAAAGTTTCAGCGTTTTGAAGCTGAATCACCCGACGGTTCCACTAGATCAGCATGACCATCAAAACAGGCAAAATTAATCACAAATACAAAACAAAAGGCAATGGGTCCTAATGCTCACTGGAAAGAATGATCCTTGTGTAAAACAAAGCAGGACAAAGAGAACAGAGGCTGCTCTAAGGTCTGTGGAACTGATGTAGTCTATAACCACCTTCCACATCGTAGGCTTACAACTTCTGCTTTCTTGCCCCCTCTCCTCTCCTCCCCACCCAAGTTGTATTACACAATTTAAGGACTGGCACAGTTCCATATTCTCCGAGAGAGGAGCAAACAAATTTTCCCATTTGGGAAAATCCTGCTTGGTATTTGATGTTTCAGAATCTTCTTAAATAAAGCCAGCAATTTATTATAGTTACAGCCAGTGCTCAAATAGAACTGGAGTTCAAAGCTGCTAAGCTTCTTCGTTCTTCTCAATGAGAGGAAAATCAGCATTTCCCTTGATTCTGGAANGACCTCTTCCTCTCTCCCCACCTCCAGGTAGCTTTGCCTATTCAAAGCTGGCTTGTAAATGGAAAGAGATCACTTAGGAAAGGTTTCACTAGTTCTTAAAAACCTCACTGTTTATTCAGGGCATGGCAGAAGTTAATAGGATGGTGCTATTCCACACAGACAGAGCAAACACACAGCCCTGGCATAACAAACTTGTGTTACTGTGAAGAACAGATATCAGTAACATTTTAGTGAGGAGTTACCCTCTAAATGGTTCTTCTCTCTGGTGGCCTCAGGCTAAGGCTTTGAATTGTCATGAATGAAGATGTCTCTGGTTGATCCATACTTAATTCCTGCTGTAGGACAGTTCATACTTAATTCCTGCTGCACATCTGTTTAACATAAACAGACAGATTTTGGAAGCAGCAAATTGTGCCACAAATGGCTCCACAGAGGTGGGAAGCCTCATTTGGTCTTCAAAGAAACTTCCCACAGTAAATTTGAAAACTTCAGTGCGCCAAACATGAAGGACACCTGCATGTCATTAAGTACTTACTGCTGAGCAGACAGCTTTCTGGGTCACCATCTGTTCATCAAGAGCACCAGCTCCTGGCTGCCTTTCCCCAATTCAGTGTGCTCCAGGCTTTGAACTCTCAGCCTTGGCAGCTCACAATTACTCAAAAGGTAGCATGGATGGTTCTTCTGTGTCAGCAACACAAATCAAAACACAGTGTCCCATGAGAAAATGATTCAGCCAGGCACAGCTCAGTGAAGTCTGTTTAAGGATTATAGGAGCTAATCAGAATAGCTCATCTTGTATATGCCTCTGTTTGTGGTATCTACTGCTGCCCTCCTAATCCCACCAAGCTGCCTGCTTATCTGTACTTATCTGGCCCTGGTAACACTTATTGTGTGTGTTGTTTAAACAAAAGTCCTCTCTTGTGCTAGAAAGTTTGCTACCTACGCAACTGCTCACAGAAGAAAGTTCAAAATTAAGATCCCTTGGCCTAAACAAGACAACTTGTTGAAAATACTTTCTGCAGCAAGAGGAGGAGCTACCTGCATAAAGCTTGAGAATAAATATCTCATCAGCTCTAGAAATCCAGAATTACTTTCCTGCCACTCCACAGAACCCAGGTTGGCCCAATCCTGGCACTTCTATCCAAAATTTTCAGCCTAAAGTTTCAGCGTTTTGAAGCTGAATCACCCGACGGTTCCACTAGATCAGCACGACCATCAAAACAGGCAAAATTAATCACAAATACAAAACAAAAGGCAATGGGTCCTAATGCTCACTGGAAAGAATGATCCTTGTGTAAAACAAAGCAGGACAAAGAGAACAGAGGCTGCTCTAAGGTCTGTGGAACTGATGTAGTCTATAACCACCTTCCACATCGTAGGCTTACAACTTCTGCTTTCTTGCCCCCTCTCCTCTCCTCCCCACCCAAGTTGTATTACACAATTTAAGGACTGGCACAGTTCCATATTCTCCGAGAGAGGAGCAAACAAATTTTCCCATTTGGGAAAATCCTGCTTGGTATTTGATGTTTCAGAATCTTCTTAAATAAAGCCAGCAATTTATTATAGTTACAGCCAGTGCTCAAATAGAACTGGAGTTCAAAGCTGCTAAGCTTCTTCGTTCTTCTCAATGAGAGGAAAATCAGCATTTCCCTTGATTCTGGAAACAGAACTGGCTTATCCACATGACCAGAAAAACGTGGTGCTCCCATGAGCAAAGGAAGCCTATAAATCTGACACCTCCTCCACTCCAGCTAAACACAATCCACCTCTATCAAAAATGCATGTTTTTCCTAATTCAGATTCACCTTTCTAAGAGGCTTCATATAGGTGAGACTTGAAGAGAGGAAGGTAATGCTTGGATAGAGACCTTTTGTGCCTTAGGACCTGGGTTTCAGGAATAAGGGCTGTGGCCTGCCTGTCTGCTGTCAAGAAAATATCCCTTGATTGGAAAGGAAAGCATGCACTTAGCTAGCATTCCAAATAGACAAGGTAAGCAGGAGAACAAACAGAAAGAAAACAGAAAAAACTACCAACAACCAAAATATGCTTAGAAAGGAAAGAGTAAGCAACCTCTCTAATTTGGTGGTAAATGACCTCCCAACATGGCCCTTTTGGTTTCTATGATGCATGTTTCTCTGTTCCCTCTGCTTTTCACATGATGTTTGACTCTATTTCTCTAGGTTTACAGGAGCCAAGTTACAAATTGATATGATAAAGGGCAACACAAGAGGTGTGACTTGCAACATGTCACAGCCTTTGTAGGAAGCAAATTGGCACCTAAATTACAGTACTTGCATATTACAGTTAAAAAGGGAACTCAATTACTTGCTAAAGCAGGACACATTTGCTATCTTTTAAAACACAAGTTCTGCTTTCCTGACCTGCCCACATTTCACCTCAGAGAAGCTAAGAAAAACTCTTCTGTCAAGACAAAATGGATGTCCTTATGCAAAAGCCCCAAGTTAGCTCCTTGTACCAATCTTCTGCTATCCACAGCTCCACATTTGCCATTTACACTTTGTAAGATGAGGGATCCGCTGCCTTCTAAGGAAAGCTTTTGTGAAATTATCATCCTGCCTCCCACCATCAACACTGTAATATAGTAAATTAGTTTGTAACTGAATTTTTCTTATCATACCTTTCCCCAGCAAGTTAGAGAGGCTTTCGGTACTTGTAATTTTTCTTCCCTAGGAGATATTTATAATGTGGTTATCTGTTCTTCTTTAGTTTGTCAGGCAGACTAAGCTCTTTAAGCTGCAGAGCAAACTTTCTCCAGGCACTAGTTTGCTGAAGAGTTTTTCCTTTCTTTTCTTTTTTTTTTCTTTGCATCTTCTGAAAATGTTGACACCAACACAAGATGCCTTATCCTGGTATATCTCCATCATCACCATCATCACCGTGGTCTGACCCTCTCAGGCATACGGCTAAGATTTGATTTTAAACTTTTCTCCACAGCACTACATTCAGAGCTCATTTGCCAATGTCTGCTTCCTGTGACCCCCTAAAATCTCTTTTAATCACTGCTTTCCAGACACTTCCACTACATGGGTTTCACTCATACATATGGAGAGAGAAATGACTAAAAACATGCTGTGCTAAGCCACTCGCATCATTATTTTCAGCATTGAAACACAACAGGGAAAATGTCACCCAGCCCTAAGACACAGACACAAAAAGGAACAGGTGGAAAGAGGCTCCCTGCCTTTTGCTGACATCCTTCCCTTTTCCCAGAAAGGTAGAAAGAGGTCCTCAGCAGGCTCAGACTGTTAATAATTACCACAATGCTCAGTTAGTAATGACTTTTGCAATATTTAACATTTTCCTTATGGACTAAAGTCTAATTTTTCATTAATTTTTAAAAGGAAAAAAAAATTAAAACATGTTTTCAGTCTTCAGCTTCAAAGAAAATACTTGAAAGTATGACCATCGGGTTACATTAAAATAATAAAAACCTACACAGAAGGCCAGAACAAAGAATCCCATCGTTGTTTTGGATTTTCTTCATCTAGCGATTTTTAGGCAAATATCCTGACAGGAAACGGGGAGGAGTGGGGCTGTCAGTACTGTATTCAATGAATATAATTACACTGAATTAGTGCTAAGGGGTTTAGAGAGAGGGAAAAATACTATTCCACAGAGTTAATATAAAGTGGGCTTTCATGTACATACAAACCCACAAGGAGCAAGCTACTGCCTGCTGAGACCTGTTTGAGAGCCAAGGGATTGATCGGACCCGGCCAGCCCTCGCCCCAGAGAAAAGCTGCAGTTGTGAATTACTGTAAAGCAGCATTCACATGATTGATGGGTTTACCCCCACCACCACATTTGTTTCCAAGATCCATTCTGTCTTCTGTGGCGACGGTGTGAATTAGCCACACTCACAATGGCTGGCTGGATTTTGCCAGACCGATCCAAGGTCCCGGCGTTCGACGGAGCTTTTATCTTGTGCAGCCGTGTGACTGGAAAGTGGGAAAGGATGCTATTGAACACCCAGGCTTCTGAGGAGCACCATAACATCAACCTCCTCAGAGAGTCTGCAAACTTGCTGCCACCAGACCAGCCAGCTCACGCCTGGGAAGTCTCTGAAGGAGCTCTGCCTCTGATTTCTCTGGCAGTCTGATGCTACACCCACTTGTCCTTACATTCCAGGGACCATAAGGTGTATTTATTCTATCTCTTGTCTTCTTCACCCAATATGTTTTCAGCAATAGACTTTTTTCCCTCCTTTTTCCCAATGAAGAGCAAGAGAAAGCCTGAACTCTGTATCCAGTAAAAGATCCAGACACTCCACGCAATTTGTGATGGGATTTCCCCTCAAGGATCAGGCACTGCAAATTAAAAGTAGTTAGGATAGCAAAGAGAATGGGAGAGAACAATCATATGTGGGCCCAGATCATGACCAGCTTTTAAAAATGTCCTGAAATCTTTTGAATGTACAGTATGACACAAGAAGCTGAATTTTATGAAAGTCCAATCACACACCTGTCCCACGGCATCCCAGGAACTGATTTTTCAGCCAGGAAAAAATAAATCTGTGTCAACTACTAACTGTTTTGGACTCCTCCCAGTTCCCTGGAAGGTACTACATACATGAATAACATTTTGTTTTCCTTTATGTGGTAAATACATTGCTTAAAAGAGAGGAAAAGAAAACCTAAAAAAAAAAACCCCAATAATAGCATTAAATACTATTAACTACACCCAGTTTGCTGCACACAAGCAAAATGTAATCTTCTTACACATAACTCTGCCAAAGCATTTCACACTGCATCATTTCATTTCTCTTGCCCTGGTCTTCATAAAGATAGGTCTTATCCTACAGCACTTCCTCTGTATTCACAGTCCTGTCCTAGCCACAAGGATGAAAAAGAAAAGAAAAAAAAAAAAAAGATGCATTTCTACTGCAGTCCTTGGTGTCCCTGTACTCACACCACTTCTTAATCACTACCTGTAGCATCCACTGCTCCCCACAGTGTGAGAGCCTTTTTTTCCAGCTCCATCATCCCAACAGCTGTCCAAAGACTGGCCTGGGAAAAAGGGTCTAAGAGCATGACAATGCAGCTTGTTTTCCAATCAATGTTGTGCCTGGGAGCTCCCCAGCATGTCCTGTCTCGGTTTGTCATAGCACATCATCAGGTTCAGAGCACCTGCAATCCATCCTCTTTGGTCCTTTCTTGGACACCATCTTCAGCTATGGTAGATGTTCCAGGAAGCACAAAGTCAAATGTTTTGAGAGGTCTCTACTTCTCCAGGAGCCTCCCCAGCTCCAAACCAGCCCAGCCCCCAAACAGGCAGATGCTGAAGCTGCACCAAATGGGGTCAAACACATTTTAGCCACTACACCCAATGCTCACTGGGAAATTCTCACACCAAAACGTGTGAGAACACCAAAACTGAAAGCACACAGTAACTGGGTTAGTCCCTGTGCACCAAACAGCTCACACACACCACAGCTAGAGCTCAGCTGTCCTGCAGGGACTGGGTTAAAAGATGAACATTCGGCATTCTTGGCAGCAAACAGGAACTGCTCTCAGATGGCCTCCTGCTACCACACATTTCCAAATTTTGTATGTGCGCATTTTATTAACCCCAAAGGAGACTGTGTTCCATTTTACAGAGAAAAACTCTCTCAATTGCAGACAAACTGATTTGTCCAGACCATTTTTACTTCTCCTGACCTCGGTTGCTGTGATCTGCCTGTTATACACACATGCTGTGTTCCCCACACACACACAGGGAGAGAGGAGAATGGGGTCAGTGGTAGGTTTCTCTGGGACCTCACAGAGCTGCTGGAAGCCTGCAAAGCACACACATGGGAAAGCACACCATAAGACAATGCCATGGATGCTGTGTGAGCTGTGGTGAACACCAGAGCAGCAGAGAACACACTGCTGCTGTGTTAATAGGGCCACCACATCCCATAGACCAATCCCACCAGACCAGGCTGAAGGCTCACTCCAGTCCCAGGAGGTTGGCAGTCCTTGTTTCTACCTGTCATGTGACAACAACATTTCCACTGAACTCTCATCAGCCCATTTAAATTCTTGCCTCCCCCACAAATCCTCTAACCCTGCAGTTCAGGGCAGTGGCATCAGCAGCTGGATGTCAAACACAGGTGCGCTGTTAAGAAAGGTCAAGTTATTTCATTTCCAAAGCCTTTGCACAGTGGAGCACCATTCAAACCAGGCATGTTTTCCCTCAAGTTCCACCCAAACAATAAGTGACTTTAAGTAAAAGCTATTTGTTGTCACCCCTTCATTTGCCCCACTCAGAGGCATGGTAGGCAGAGGTTATAAAAGCTCCACCTTTAGAAGCAGGAGGTTATCTCAGCTGGCTTCTGTCCCTCCTGGTGCTGTGTGTCACAGCAAAACCTGTAACGCATTTAGTGGCTCACATGATGGCAAGGAACACTAAGCCCTTGTGCCCATGCACTGCACCCTCCACAAAAGCCACTTGAGCTCATCAAGATTAGGAATGAGCTCTTTCTTAAGTCCAGCCCAATCCAGCTAACAGGCTTATATGGCAATGCTGAGAGGTAGGGCTGACAAGTGGCAATGCTCCTAACTTGCACACACCAGCTTGCTAAAAAGGAAGAACATGTCAGTGCTTCCTAACTCAGACTCACAATTGCCTCTTTCCTCTTCATCTATTCCTTTACAGATGCTGTTCTCTAAAGATATGAATTTAAACTGGCTTGGGTGACCTTTGTGATTACTAATCACTGTTATAAATCCTGTTCCAGTAGCACGAAGAAAGAAAACCAACTGTTAAAGACAAGCACATTTCATACGTCCTGATCAAATAGCCTTCCCTTCCTGCTCTTGGCATATGTTTGCATAAGTTGATTTTCTTCTGCTAAAAGGATGCTGGCATGCATCAAAATAGAAAAAAAATGCACAGAGATGTTTTGAGACTGCTTGTTGTGACATCAGCTAGTGATAAGACACTACTGTCCCATCTCTCTCATTCCATCTGTGCACAGGAATGCAACCTGGGGAAAGGGCTGCACATGACCTTCTGCTGAGGAGCAAGCACAGTGGCAAATGTCCAAGCCCTGCCCTCCCCACCACTGCTGAGCATGCAGGAGAGCTCCAAAATGAAGGCTGAAACAAAAGCTTCCTCTCATGCAAAAACGAGTTGCTTTGGGATTCCACATTTAAAAGGTAATGACATTAAAGTACCCAGAGCCTCAACTGACTAAGACTTGATTTTCCATAACAGGAATCAAAAAGGGGAAAAATAGAAGAGAATAAACATCAATTTGTCAAATAATATAAATAATTATAGGTGTTAAATGAAAGACATTTTACAAGTATATGTGTTACTGTAAGAAGTTAATATTAAAATAATTTTCTTTGAGATGCCTGGAGACTAAGACTAAGCATCAGATAAACTCAACACAGTCAGACTTAAGGGAAAATGGGTAGTTTGCACAGCATATTTCACTTCTGACAACATATTTGTTTTCAAATAGTTGTCCATTTACCACAGCTGAAAAGTGTCAGGGCAACAAATTGGGTGTACATGGGTGCAATTAGGTCACATTTGTAATATCACCAACAGCTTCCTAGAGCAGTTTGCCTAGCTGTTAATTAAAAAAAAAAAAAAAACAAAAACAAAAACAAAAAAACCTCCCCCTCAACAAGACAGGAGCACAAAAATTTTTACATTATACAGCCAGTCTAAATCGCAGTGAGGCTATATACATATATACATATACTGTTACATATATATTTAGTATACCTTCAGATACTTCAGATCAGGCTTTTAGCTAAAATGCTTAGAGGAGATTCTTCTAAGAGGCAAAAACATACAATATTGCACACATACCAGCTAAGCAAGAAGAAGTCAGAAGGACAAATAAGACTTTGCAGGCTTTCCTCACAGGAAGGTGTAGGAGGGGAGAGTTTCCAACCAGAAATTTTGAGCTACAGTTTTGAGGATGATAATATACAAGCCTCCAATTCAGACCAGGGCTGATCGATGTGAAATAGTTGGTGATCCAATTATGACATCACCATGTTCCATAAAAGTGAATGTGTGATAATTTTTATAAACCATTTCTTGTCAGTGTAACCACCTCACATGGTGGCAGTTAGTTTGAAGATTGCAGAAGGAAAAGCTACAATTATTGGGAGTAAGTCCCAAAGAATGAAAAAGAATTGATTAAGAAATTAGGGCTGCTTCTAGACTTATTTCCAAAGTGAGGACTGCCACAGTTCAGATACATTTCCACAGGATGTAAACACAGAATTCTCCCACAGTCACTGGAAATCTTCACACCACAGTTACCACCTGATTCTGGTGTATGACTGGGAGGTCATTATCAGTGCTAAGAGAACCAGGTTTTAAAAATCACAGAATCTGGGAGTCGCTTCTTTCTGTTCCCTGAGAGCCATCCTTTCAAAAAGCATGCCAAGAATGAGCACAGATATTCTGAAATGATGCCAAAGTGCAATCACTGATGATACTTCTGGTCAGTCAGGGAAAAAAAAGGGAAATCAAAATTACTTTGCAAATGTAGTTTAAGAATTTATTCACTCACAGAATATCTTCAAGAGAAAGAAAATGGAAATGCAGCCCAAGTGAAACTAATAGGAGAGAACAAGTTTGGCAGGTGAGATGTAAAATGTAGATTAAGAGGTCCAAGAGCAAGGCTGAAGAACAAGGAAGCAAATGCATAGTGACAAGTAATAAAGCATTCCTTAAGCACATGGGAGACTGGAACTCCAGGAGAGCCAGTGGGTCCTGCAGACTCTCCTGACACCAAGTCAGTGAGGGCAGAAAGAGAGACTGCACAGAAGTTCAGTGGCTGCCCTGCTTGGGCTTTCACTGCAGAGCAGAGAAGGGAGATGCACGCCCCAGGGTGATGCAAGGGAGGAACCTGAGGCAGAGCTGCCAGACAGAGTTAGGGGAAATAAAATAAAGCAAATGAAAAAAAAGAAACTACTTGAGAAATTTGATTGCACTAAACTGCATTTCCAGAGCTGAGAAAAGTCAAGTCTAAACCAGCTGAAATAGGAGCCCCACAAACTAGAGCAGTCTTTAAAAAGCACATTTTTTCACAATGATAAATCATAACCTACAAATGACAACTCACTAACCTACAAAAAGGCTTTAAAAACATACCTTGGCTATTTTTTTACCAGATGTAAATAGTTCAGATTTTCAAAGACTTTGAAACTGTTAGGAGAGCTTTATCATCTTGGGACAAGATGTAAGGCCCTGTCACTCTTTCAATATTAGCCAAGGAACAGAGACACCCAGGATAAGAACAACATTTTTTTCGCACAAAATGAAGATGTTTTAGCACCCAAAGTCCTGCCTAGGATCAGTGTTGCCAAAGGCATTTGTGAAGGATCTGATAGAAAGAATGGAAAATAAGGCCACAAAACACGCTGCCCATATAATGTGGTGTTAACCAAGAGTATGGGGGTACTTTTTGTCACAACTATCCAGCCAACTGGACACCACAAATACCAGATAAAATTCTGACATATTGAAGTCTAATGGGAAAAAAAACAAACAAACAAACAAACAAATATATATTTCATCTCCTTCCACTCTTCACCAGTAACTATTGAACTAACTTCTACACATCAAAAAAGTTCTGCAGACAGATGATGTCACATCCCTGTGCTTAGCAAAAGAGCCATTTCAGAGTAGACACAACTTTGGAACATCACTTCTAGAATTTTAAGCTGTAATATGAAAAAAAAAAACCATATTTGACTGTGGAAATTAAAATTATAGAATGCCAGGTTAAATTTCAACTAAATGTGATTGCTAGAATAAGGGCATGAATCATGAGCACACTTGGAAATAAAGAAACTGAAATATTCTGTTGATTTAGAAGTAGGCATGGGGCTGTAAAAGGCTACTGAAAATGAGAAACATGAGAGAATGTGTAATATTTATGAAAGGTGACCTACTGCACTATTGAAATAGAAGAGAGATTAAAGCAAAGACAAGCTGAGGTTATGAAAATAAGGACATTATAGACACATGAATTCAAAATTAAGATTCAGGAAACCTCAGCTATTCAGAGTAATGAAAATAAAGCTTCAAAACCAAAACAGATTGCTTGTGGCTTATCTGCCTAGGGGAAAACCCCTTTCAGATGTGTCCATATTTAAAGCTAAGGAAGATGAACATTATTTGCAGAGTTTTAAGAAATCCATATAAACATGGTTTTACTGAACTCAACCCATGCTCTTCCATCCACTTTCACATCTTTTACAATTGGACTGAAGAGAGTGCTCCATGCCTTGGGAAAAGCTAGGCCTAATTCACAGGCTGACCCAGCTGCTGCTACAGAAGCACTTTCTGCCTTCCATGGTTTAGCTCTGCAAGGCAGCAAAGCTGGCACCATACAGGAATCTGACCAAGGAAACCAGAGTTCACCTGGGATCACCAGCTGCAGCTTGGAAGTTCTGCTGCTCCAAAAATTATTTAGGCCCAGAATATATTTTTTTAAACCTGAAGGAACAGAAGACATATATAAATGAGATTTAAAAAAAATCTCTTTCATTTAATACCAATCACACTGCATCAGGCAGTGAAAACCAAGCTTATTCTCTCCTAAGTGCACTGATCAAAGGCTAAAATGTTTTTTGCAATAGAAGTTATGATTATACAAGGAGAATAAAAAGAAAGAAAAAAAGAAAAAAAATTCAAAACACCCTGTCCTGTGAAGCAATTGAAAAGGACATGCACAAGCTTTGAGGGGAAAAATGAGATAAACCTTCTATTTTTTTCAATTCTACATAATAGTAGTAATAATTGTAAATAACAGCTACAAATTATTTCAACTGTTTACAACTATTTTGTAAATAGACAGTTTAATAATAACTTATAATTATCACAACTGTTTAAAATATTTACAAATACTACACTTAGATTCTAAGGTATGCTTTGAAGAAAATTTTAAATGGATCAAGAAAGGATAAACTTGAGAAAATGCTCCTCGTTGGATGCTGCTGTAATCTATAGCACTTTTTTCTGAGACATCATGATCATAAAAATGCCCTAATGGAGAGCACAAGCTGGATATCACAGGGCATCATGAAGAGCTTACTGTAGCCTATGTGTATATCTCATACGTAGGCTAAATTCTTGTTTCCATTCTCTCAATGCCCATTAAGTGCTGGAAGTGTTCAGATACAAACTAGAATTCCACTGACCTGAAATCATGGATTCAGTAACACAAAAATTTCCGTTTTGATAAGTCTTAGATGAAATGTTTCAACCTCAATTTTTCTTGACTTAAGACAGATAATTTACACTTCACAGACTTCTCCTGCTTTGAGTTTTTTGTTTGTTGCAGTTTAGATAAGACAAGAAATTCCCACCCACAATTACTTGAGAAATCTCAGTTGGTAAAATCCCAACTGGAATCAGAGCTTTATTGCACATTGCTAAAAGTGTCAATGCATAACGATGTGAACTTGTCATTTACAGTACATGTCGCACAATTGCTAAGCCTAAAGTTATCTAACACATTTTAGCTATGCATCCCTACATTTTTTTTTAAAGTTTCTCCAAGCAGAGACTTGCTTTTTGGCGTGTGTGTGTAAAGTATGATGGCAGGGCAAAGTCTCTACACATCCCTCTCTGTTCCTGTGTAACAACACACGCCTGCCATACCCACTCATCCCGGTTGTGGTTAGCACAGGAAAGAGGGGTTCTTATTTAAAGGACTTGCAGACATAGCCATGAATAATTCAAACTGAAATATAGTACATAGCAACTAAATGAACAAAGTAGATGCTTTAAGATGCCACCTTTATTAAGTCCTTTTCTTGTGTGGCAGTATTCAACCTACCGTTGTTCTCAAAAGCTCTCCCCCTTTGGGAAAACCAGTGCAGAATTTGGGCACATTTATTTGTATTTAGGATGTATTTGGGCACAGAGAAGCAGCCAAAAAAAGGCCAGGACCATGTAGGACACTGTATTACCAAGGAAGAAGAGGTGCTTGTAAATGCTAACTCAGTTGCAAAATACTGGAAGTGCCTATAAATATTTTTGAAAGCAGCTTCAAAATAACTTTTCTGGATCAATATTATGAGTAAGAACAGGAAGTTCACACGCTTCTCCTCCGATTCCTGTCCCTTTTTGAATTACGGATTTTTTTTTTCCATCATGAAAACATGGCAAATTTTGCAGGTAGTTATGAACAGAGAGAGAAAATGTTCCTCTCTCCTCTACATTCCTGATTTCAGCCAACTTTACAAAATATTTCAGATGTTAAGATTGCTCCCTTCAGAGACAAAACCAAGGGTTGATCCTAGTGGGAAGATGGCAACCTTCACCTCTCATCAGGATGAACTCAGAATCTCCACAGCACCACCTGGTCATTCAGGTGAGGTTATTAACATGGACTAACAGAAGCAGTTTACATTGGAAAGTGGAGGAGAAACCCAGCTCACCATTACCTTGACTTCACAAAAAAAAATTTAAAAAAAAAAAAAAAAAAGGAAGAGCAGCTCATGCTTAAACAGGTGTCCAGAAATATAGAAATATACCAATGAAGCTGTCAAAGGCTTGGTAAATGTACTGCTATAAAACTTTTCACAAGAGCTTTCATCCCACCCACTCAAAAAGGGCATGGACTTGAACACTACTGTGTCAAGAGAGAGTTTTATTTCCACTAATTATGTTAAATTTATACATGAAGTTTGCACGATCAAGCAAAGATTTCACACGCACTTTTACATTTACTTTGTCTAAGTAAATCCCACTGCTGTCAATGAGGTAACTCAGAGCCCATAAAGATGTTCCAACCATGCACAAGACACACAAAGACTACAGCCCAAATTAGAAACGATGGAAAGATGAGAACAGCATCTCTTTAAACACATACACCTATAATCCCCATGACCAGTCAATATTAATGAGTCCAAAATACAAACTAAAACCCATTTAATGACAGCCTCTTGAGCTAACAAACATGAAGGGAGAGGAGCTTGCCTTTTCTTTGTTCCCACCCCACAAATACAGTTTCCCATGGTATTTGCAAGCACAGCAAAGACCAGATTGAATGCAGACACCCCTACTTAGGCAGCCCATAATCCCTGCAGCTCTTTACAAATCCTCTGCTGGTGGATGGTCTATTTGGGATTAGTACTAGAAGGAAAATGAGAGCAACCTTCAGGCTCCTCTGAACTCTGCAGATCTTTGGTCAAACTGGCCAGAGGATCATCACACCATAACCAGCTCCCACATGGGTTTCTGATTTGCTTTGTGGGGGATTTTGGTTAGGTTTGGTTTTGGGGGCGGGGGCTTTTTTGTCCTTCTGCTGCATAGAAAAGCCTAGAAGAGGAGGAGGCAAAAGCACAGAACAAGTATGCTAATGCCATATCATACCAACTGCCATGCCAACAGCAATCTCACACACACACAGCCTGCTCCTGCCAAATAATCACTTGAGCAAACATCAACTACAGAGATTAGCAAAAGCATCTGACAACGCGCAAATCGGACAAGAAACGCGGGCTGAAGGGACAGCTTAGCAAAGTGAGGATTTCCTCAGTGGAATGACATGAAGTTCCTGAATCAAAGCTTGCAGCATTTCTGGAAGACTGCTGAAAATCCTATCTGTTGGCTAGTAGATTTTTTTTCCATCCACCCGTCCCTGCTGCATATCAGCTGCAGCCAGACAGGCTTCTAATAAAAGCAAGTGACTCCTGCACAAAGGAAAACATCCTTCTGGGCCCTGGGAAGGCAGCAATCCAAGCTAACAACCAGGCACTCAGGTGGCAAAAGCTGTTGGGAAGCAACCATGGCATCTCAGGGGCTTTTCAGCACCAAAGAGCAAGCTAAATCCCTACAGTAAAAGGCTGGTTTTCCAGGTGAAACCATCCTAGGCAGAAAAAGAACTTCAAATTATTTCTGTTTATTGTGATGGGGCGTGGGGGAGTAAGCTACTTTTAAACATGTAATTTTTATTGTTCGAACTAAAGGAACAAAGTGTTTTTCTAGCAGATTTAAGGCAGAATATAAGAAAAATCTATTATCTCTAATTTACTACAAGATGCTTCAGTCCAAAGGTACCTTCAATGAAAGCAATGAGATTTTGCTGCAAGAAGCACAAGAAGAGTCACAACCATTTAGCAGCATTAAAGAGCATTTGTGTCTTATTTTGAAGAACTTGTTGCCAAAACAAAGGAGGAGGTACTCTAGCTAAATCTTAGACTGAATTATATATTCCCTATTCTGATGAAGCTCTTGCCGAAGCATCAACTTTTCCTGAAAAATGTTGGGAGGATGTGTGCCTGGTTAAATATTAATCTCTTCTAGACAGGAAGAATATGATTTCTAGTGAGCTGAAAAAGAACTAAGTATTGAAATGGAGGAAGCTTCATTGCCTGAAAGGAAGCTGTGACTTTCTTTCTACCAAGAACTGCCATCTTTCTACCAAGGCTATTTCTAAACCACTTCCTATCTGACTTTCAAAGACAACAAACCTTCTTTGAGAGATCCATCCCTTACCACCTGACAAAGTGCCTACATGAGCATGACAGAAATGTTAAAATGGGCATTTTGAGACAATGTCACTCTTCCCACTGTTGGTCACCTGCCGTAAACCTGCTAAAAAAGGAAAAAAAAAAGAAGACAGAACACCTAGAATAGTTATGTTTAAAAACAAAGTTTTTGATACAACAAATTCCCTAACACGATGTATTAAGCACATTTTGGATGCTCCTATCACAGAAGAAAAGATGCTCCAGACTGTGAGCCTTCTGTTGCTGGCTACAGATGGGTGCATACATTTGCATTGCACTACTGAGGTTCCTTTGCACTTCGAGATACATGATGTGTGAGGAGTAGAGCTCAAAAAATAAATACATACATAAATGAATCTGTTGTTCTAGTGATCCAGTAGAAACAAGGAAGCCTTAAAAGCAAGAGCCATATCATCTTTGGTTGGTTATGAAACTAATGCCACTGTTTGCATGGCTCTGAGGAGGAAAAAAAAAAAGAGAACAAAACAGGCTTTGTGCCTGATATCCACTGGAACTAAATCTGAGTAGTTAATTCAGTTATTTCTGTGCAGGAACTCTCTGGCTTCCACAGATACATATATATTTACTGTCTGTGTCAATGCACAAGGAATTCCTATGTACCCATGGAGTCAAATTATCTGGTTTTTTGCCTTTTTAATCCTTCAGGACAGAACATATATATTTAGGTAGATGCAATTAGCAAAGTCAGGTGCTGAAGACAACAGCAGAGTTGTCTGTGTGTCTTAACGAACTCAGAAGAAGACCAAGTTTGCACTCCAGCCTAAGAAACAGTCTACCTCCACCTCACAGTCCTGTGCCTGTCTCCACTCAGCTGGACCAGTCCCCCTAAAACATCTGAGCATCAGCCCAGGTGTGTAGATGAGGCTTTCGGAAGGAAAGCAGAACCCATTCAGTCTTGTCTTCCCTCTCAATTGTTCTGTCTGGTTTCACTCTTGAGAGCTTTTGCACAGACAGGGAATTCCTCCAAAAATATTGTTTGAAGATGGTAAAAATTCTCTTTCATTTATGCAGTTAGCTACCTGTAGTCCAGTGTTAAAATACAGATTTAGACTGGGATATTAGAGAATTTCTCCTCTTTCTCTTCCCTCCCCACAGCCATTTGATGATGGTTTCACCCACAACTAAATAGGTGATGTTTACAAGGTCCAAGCTATGCTAAAACTGTATAGAAACTAATGAGGAAGGAAGATTTTTATAATGTTCTTGTGAAACATTTAATGAGCTCTGAAATAGTGCCGGCAGGCCCCAAAGGAGAAAGGCCCAGTTTAAAACTGAACTTTGCAGTTTACTAAATGGCAGTGTGCAGGAGCCCCAAGCACTCTTTATTTTCAAAGACTACTTTTATCTGAAAATACCCAACTCCTGTAAAGCTCTTCTGCTCTAAAAGTCTTTACCCCTCTGTTGCAGCTGCCATGCAATCAGTGGCACTTGCCAAGCAATGTGCTCCCAAGGCCCAAAATAACACATTAATACATTCTTCATAATGTAATGGAACTGGATTTTGCCTCAGATATAGTTAGCTCAACTCCTCACCTCCAGAGGTCATGCCCATTGAAAACAGAATGTGCCATTCTGGGAAGGCTAGGAAGGGCTTTTTGGAGTGGAGGGATGGTGAGGGTGAAAATCCCCTGGCTTTATCAGTAATAGAGCTCTCTCTTTATTACATTCCCATTCCCCCTTCTCATCTCCCATCAAACTGCCTACAGCTGTGCTCTCTCAATCTTCAGCCTGAAAGACATGAAAAAGCAATCTGCAAGACGACTACACCATCTCAAAAGTCACTCCCACACGTATAGACAAGGAAGCAAATAAAAAAGTTAAAAAATAAGAAAATCATCACAGTGCCACACTGCAGAAGGTAGAGGCAGATATTTTAAATGGCACAGTGATTCTTCTCCTTGGAATAAAAGAAGGTGAGACATATTGGCCAAGAGAGTGGCTAGTTAAGTGAAGTCCTGCTGACCCTTTCCACCATGGTAAGGTAAACCACTGCTGAAAACAAACTGAGCTACTTTAATACCACCACCTGCAACAGGTCCTTGTAAGTCTTCAAGGTCCTTACTTTTCACTAGGGAAAAAACTGTAGGAGCCTGAACAGAGTCTGACAAGTATTGACAAACCTGGCATCACAGGATCAGTTCTTCTGGCAACTCAGAACAAGAAAAATATTAAGAAGCAAATTCCATACTGACTGCCAGCTCTTATTTCATGGGTTGGATCAAGCTCATGTTAAAGGTTGTGGGATTAAAGAGTTCTTCAGCTGATGACCACTTCTATTCAATCTAAAATCAACAGTTTCCAAAGCATATTTAAATTTTAAAAAAATCCATATGGTCTTTATTTAGTGCCTAATACTGCTGACACGAGTAACAAGTAGTCAGTGCCCTGAAATTTAGTGATACCCAGAAGATGGGCCTTTTCTCATCTGGCTTCACTGCTGCTGTGTCAGTCCACAAAGACACCACCATACCATTTCTTACACAACAACCGCTCTGTGGGTTATTGTAGTAAAACAAAAACATCCACATTACAGAAGACATTGCTGGCTCCTCTAATTCCATTTTTCCACAGTGCTTCTGCTGAAGAAATTGATGTCAGACAACTGACTCAAATTTGCCCGAACTCCCCTCAAATACACATTGAGCACTTGACAATGCCCACTTTTCTATTTTCCTCGCCACGGCTCCACTGGAGAGGACCCTCTGTGCATTCAGAGCAGCACAATGAAGAATGATTTCCAAAGCATTAACTTGGAGCCATTGAGACTTGGATGTTTTCAAAATGATTCTATTGTGCTCAAAGGATTCTAGACTGCCCCAGCTACTCTAGAAGAAAATCTTTTTCCCCTTTCTCAAAGCATCCATCCCTTGAGCCATCCCTGGAGTGCATTGTTGGGGCCGATTCCTTAGTGCAGCAAGTTCCATCAGTCAAGGCTCAGCAGATACAAATAATATCAGGATATGGATATAAATTAGTGCGACAGACCCTAAATCGTTTTGACAGGTTTAGTAAGTATATATAGTGACACAGAATGCTATTCCTGCTGTCAGACATCAATATGTAGACAGAAGATTGGGGGCACCATGGAAACTCAGCGACATAAGAGTGGTATTGATTGGATAGAAAATGAGGCTGCAATTTAAGCTTAAGGCTGCCAGAGATGCCAAGAATGGAGAATGACCTCCAGCAGTGAATTTTCAGCATAAGCTCCCTGTGAACAAGCCAGTCCAAGAAGGATAAATCAGGGACAAGCTCACCAGGGATATGGCTCAAGCGAGTGTCGCTACCCTGAGCAGATGAGAATCACTCTATGTGTGCACGCGTTACAGTGACCTAGTTCGTTCAAAGACAGCATTTTGTATGGTTTATTATGGAGCCCTGGAACAAAGAGATTTCCTCAATTAAAGTCCTGAAATGCATCCTCTAAATGAAAATGCTTTTGATACACTGACCAGCAAGAGGTTGTAAATATCCAAGCAAAGCATACATTGTTAAAGACCAATTCCCACAGAAAACGCCACAGTTGGGAATGTAGGTAATGAGGGGGCCTGAACAGAGCAGAAGCAATGAGCCATGCCAGCTCCATCCCTAATGCCCTAGTCTTACACTAAAACACTTGTTATACCATAACACTAGATAAATTGTATTTCCCTCGACAAAAAAAAAAAAAAAAACAACACACACACACACACAGAAAAAAAAATAGTATGTGTTAAATGAGTGCATTTTCAGAGCTCCTGTAAAGAATTATTTTTACTTGTTATCTAAGGAGTCAGGAACAACTGTTCCCAGAAAGATCAAGAAGAAATAGAGGACATGTCAAGGAAGTACCTTGCCAAAGCCATGAGTGCTGGAAGTTCACTAAGTAATAATATTCACATTCGTGGCAGAAAGATTAATCTACACAAAACATCCATCAGTACAGCTGTGTCAGGAATAAGATAAGCCTCCAAAGTGTCCCCAGTGTCAGGCATATGGTACTGGGATAGCAGCACTATGTTTTGTAATCCTATAGTGAGAGAAACCTTCTGCTGGCAAGGATGCATCAGCCACAGACTGCAGCTCAAATAACGGGGGACAGACATCTGGATAATTGTAAAAACCTGTTTTTCTTAGGCCACTTCTACACTGTAAATGAATATTTACCATTTGTAAAAGGAAGGTTTGTTGCTGGCTTCTCTTTTTCCTCACCCAAGAGCTGGCTCGGGGGTAAAGTCAGTGAGTTTCTGTCCTTCAGTTTCACCCAAAGCTCCATACATAAAAAATCACAAAAGAGTTTGGCTCAGCCTGGAGACAGGAGTATATTAAATCTCCTCTTTCCTTCTCTTTAGCAAAAGTCGCTAAATTATGCAGCAGGAATTGGTTTTGCTGCTTTTTGGGGTCAGTTATGGGGGTTTCGGGGGGTTTTTTAGTTCAATTAAGTACCCTCTCCATGCATTTCCAAATTTTCTTTTCTACAGCAAATTAACAAGTTTTGTCACAAATACACTAGTTCCTTTTTCACTTCAAACTATTTCTCATGACCAAAAGTTCAGACTTTTTTTTCTTTTTTAAATTCTTATTCCTTTTCAGTGAGGAAACCGAAACAAACAAAACAAAACAAACACACAGAAACATTAAATTTGTTTTGTAATCAGCTCAAGAGCACTGCTCAGAACACAAAAAACCCCCAAGTATTTATTTGTAACAACTTTTACTTTCCTTCTTTCTCTCTCCATCCCTTCCCTCCTTCTCCCTAATACAGTCAGCTACATACAGAGTCTTATTTCTTGTTCCAAAAGTTGAGCTTTGCTAAAAGTTCAAAAAAACCAGTGCCCAAAGGGAAAACAAGGAAAGGACATCAACTCGAGAGCTCATGAGCCACAGGTAAAACATTCCCCTACTTTAATACAAGTAATTGCAAACAAACAGGATCTAGTTAAAACACCACTATCCACAGCTGTCCCTCTGTCACAGAGAAAGGTTGAACTCCTGTCACAAACGTTTCCCCAGCGCTCCCAAGAACCAAGCAGCCTCTCAGGTGCACATCCCAGAAGCCAGCTCCCGAGGGCACCGCCAACTTAAACTGCAGCAGACACCCACCAGCAAGGCAAAGCCACTGGCAGCGGGGAAAAGAGGTGCGACAGCCAAGTGGAAGATTTAAAAGGAGGAGATAAACTCCCGCAGAATGAAGACTACCTCTCCCCCAGGAAAAGTTGTACTTTTAAAAAGGAGAGAAGCAAGGAGTTAGAAGGTAAGGAGTTAGAAGCGTGGAGACCATGAAACATTTGCAGAATAACATATAAGTTCAACAAAGAGGAAACTGTGTTTTCACTATTGTTAACTCAGATTTTCCGCCAGCCTATCCCTCCCGAGAACGGAGAAGAGACAAACTAACGACGGCAGTTTTAGATGGATCTATCAGCACTTGCTAGATTTAGTTGTTTCACCAGAAGTAAACTAAGGATAACAAGGCAAAGTCCCATGAACAATATCAGCCGAAGCGCTCGGTCTGAAGGTACAATTTAAACTCCCGAGCCCCAGCCGGGACATTCCCGGCACAGGGTAACCGGGACCCGCAGGGCGTTCGCCGCTCCGCTGCCCTTTTGTCCTCTCGAAACGGACCTGCCCGAGCACTGCTGCCTCCCCCTTCCCCGCTGGGTCACGTCACCCACCGCCAGCCCTGTCCCCCTCACCCTGCAGTGGCATTTAAACTCTCCCAGGGACCGCAGCCAGCCGGCAAAGCGCGGTCCCGTTCTGTCCCAGCGCTCACCCCGCCTGCCCTCGGCCAGGTGTCTCGGGGGGCTCCGGTGTCCCCCTCAGGTGCACCCCTGCTCCCAGCCAGCCCCACCGCCCCTCTGCGGAGCCCTGCTGGGGCAAGTGTCCCGGAGCCACGGCAGGGGCGAGGAGAAGCGCTTCTCGCTGTGTCCCTGGCGAACGAGCGCCGGAGGCACCATCCATCCCTCGGGCAGACCGCGGGAGTCCCCCCCGCTGCCTCGGACTTACTTGGGGCGGCAAACAGCTCTTCTCCCGCAGCTGAAAGGGGCGAGCCGCGACCGCTGAGCAGCGGCTGCTTCTGCCGCCGCGCGTCCCTGCGCTCCTCACGGACGGGCTCGCCGCCTCTCGCCCGCCTCGCTCTCCCGCCGCAGCTTTCTCGCCGAGATTTTTATACTGGAGGCAGGGAACCTGATCCGCGCTTGGACTCGGCGGAGCCCGGGCTGCGGCGAGGCGGCGAGAGGAGGGAAGGCAGGCGGGCGCCGGGGCAGAGCGAGCGGCCGCGCTGCCCCCTCGTGTGATGCGGAGGGGCCGCGCCCGCCGGGCGGGTCACCCGCGGGGCAGCCTCGGGGCTGGGCTGGGCTGGGCTGGGCCGGGCTGGGGGCGGGACCGGGCTGCTCCTCTCCGCTCCTCTCCTCTCCTCCGCCGCAGCTCCCCCGGGAGGAGCGCACCTGGGAGAGCCCGATGGGGAGCTGCTGCAGCGGGGTTCGCCCGAGCGTCCCTATCTGCTTGTTAGCCCAGGCAAGTTGCCCTGCTCTTCATCAGCCAGGCACAGGGAGAGGCGCCTCGCCCCACAGCCCGGCCGGTGCGGGGCTTCAGCTGCCTTTGCGGGTACAAACGTCCATCACAGGCACATCCTTTTGCCCGTCAGTTTGGAGAGCTCTAACTTCGGCCTCGCTGACTTTCAGCTTGCCATTTTGGTCACGGGAGTGATAGGCTGGAAATAGTGCTAGGGAGTGAGAAATGAGAAAATAAATGAATAAAATATTAAAAACCCACAACTGACCCCTTCTCCCTCCCAGCCCCCCACCCCTTGCTTTTAATTTCAACTTGGCCTAAAAGCGCTATGAGAACAACTTTTGCCGTGCCATTTCAGCGCTTTTGGTCATAGCGGTTGCTGGAGTTGTATCAGGGATTTCATTTAGGAGCAGGCTTTTCCAACTTTTAGGTTCATTACATCCACTGAATAAGAGTGTTCCCCAACCAACAGCTTAATTTAAAACTAAGTGGATTTGTTCCAAACTCCAGGCAATTTCGGTGTAATTCCCTCTCCCCAGAGCAAGTCTCTGCCTTCACTTGAAAGACTGGGCCCATTCACTGCTTAGGTCTCAGCTGGGTTTGCAGCTTGCAGCTCCTGCTCCAGGTTTGCACAGAAATCCAGTTCAGATTCCCCTCCTGTTTCCAGAGGAATGAGCTAAAAAAGTAATTTGTCTGGCAGGGTACACATTGCATCATCTAACACCTACCATCTGTGACAATGAAAAGCACTGTACAGCCAGTCCCAGGGCAGGCAATTGCACTCACCTGGAGTCCTCCTTAGTAAAGTAAACTCACCCTTTCCATCCACACCTTGACATCTTCTTTTCATCACACAGTTATGTGCTCAGTCCTGGCACGGCTGTTCAGGATTTGCACCACCAGCAGGTTTAATGACAGTGATGTAATTTAAAACAACAATTTTGATTTGCAGTGTAAAGTGATGGCTTGAGGTGGAGAGAATATCCTTTCTAGCAGCTGGATGAGTGGAAAGGAGCCCTCAATAGCAGTCGTGTTTCAGAGCATGCAAAGCTGAGTGAATGCTTGCTAGCCAGCTTGCACCTTCCTGAAGTCCTCTCAGAGAAATCCAGGCAGCACGGTGCTAAGCACGACAAGCATCTAGAGAAAGAAACTTTCCATCAAAAAACACCTGGTAGTGGTTTGCAGACTCAAGAAATTCCCCATGCGACCACTATAGCACATTTCAGATGATCAATCCTTTCTGAGTAACAAAGTAGGAAAGAGAACAATGGCTCTAAGTTCACCTTGATCGAAACTAAAAGAGATTACATCAGAATGGGGCAAGAGATTTCTTACTTTCCTCACAGAAATCCGAGTCTTACCCAAAACTCTGCAAGCTTAGCATTTACATAAAACAGTGGAAACTTTACAGAAAGCAACTGCTTTTCAAAAAGATGTGCATGATGTTAGAAGACTCATTTGGCCTCTAAATTTGGAAGCAATGTCAAGAGTTAATCTTTGACCAAATTTGCTCCCAGATTTTCTCCACACCTAGTTTTTCATGGCTCAGACGTTATTTTCCTGAAACTGAGTTTACATGCACAGAAACTAGTTTTGTGTGTTATTTGACTCAGAATCTCCAAAATAAAAGTGCTAACAAGGTTAGCAGAGTTTCTCAGGAGACAGATCATTGTTCAAAGCACCTATGACTCAAAAAGGGAGTATCTTGGGTTTTGATTGCCAAAAAAGTAACAGTTTTTTAATGTTCATATTACTTGTTTCAATGGCACCTTGAGGCTTAACTGAGCTTTCCATTGCAATAAGCACTGTACAAATACAGGAAAAATATTTTTTGCCCCAAATTGCTCACCGTGTTAGATACATTTGATATTAATGGAGCATAACTCTTGAATTTCTTGACTAAACTTTTGCTATTGAGATAGAAACTGTTAAGGCAGAGAAGACGATGAGGCAGTGAATACAGCAGTCTTGAGAGGACAAATGTAACTTCTTTTGCCAAGAAAAAGGTCACCAACTATATGTTATTCACAGCCTCAAATGTGCCTGTGGCACTGGTTCCCAGTGGGAAACAGCAATACAGCATGGAGAAAAGGGATAAGCTGGAAGATAAGCTATGGCCATTTACTTTCACAGGGATGTTTTCCTTAATAAAAGGATATTAAGGTTGGAGAAGCTTATTTCCAGATCTTCTCTGCTGTTTTGTCTCTCCTGAGTTTTTTGGGGTTTTTTGAGGTTTTTTTTTATTTTTTTCCTCAGACAATGATATAATTGCTGCATAATCTCTGGAACTGCAGACTGGTCAACATTTCTTGTGACATATAGGAATATCCCTACTGAAAAAATACTTTTCAACTATTACTTTTCTACTCTGAACTCAGAAGTAACGAGAAAAGATATTTTACTCACAGATTGTCAGGGATACTTATCTTTAAAATCCTTAACATTTGTTTACAGCTGCTGGCTCCACTCTGATTAAAATACAGTGGTGAGGAATGGACTGGCAGCTGTAGAAGTCTGGTTTCTGTTGTCATGTATCCTCTTTGCTACCTGAAGCAAAAATGCACAACCTAATGAGTGAGACAGATCTGAAATATCTCTTAGAAAGGAAAACTGAAGGTCAGGGCCAAAACAATCTGTAAAAGGACCTTTGATTGATGCCACATGCAAATGGTCTCATAAACAATCCAAAAGTATTAGATCCTAATTAGAATCCCAATTCAATCAGTAAAAATTTATGACAATTTTGGGGAAAGAAGCTCCCAGCTTTAGATATTGTTTCTGCCAAAATACAGAGAGCACCCCATGATAAGTTCCCTTTAATTAGGTGGGTTTTTCCTCTTGAAAAAAACATAAACACCAAATTTTCTCTTTGAAGCTGGGGTTTTTTGCTACTCTTAGGTAATCATTTCACAACCCACCTGAAGGAAATAATTGGAACTTCTAACAGCAGTTTGCAGCTTTTTTTCCAAAGATAGCCTTAAAAATTCTGACTAAAAACTCTGAAGTTCAGAGAGCAAGTCAGAGGACAAGTCTTTATGCAATTTTCTCTCAAGAAGAGCTTCCTTGTTTTTGGTCCCACTGCTGAGTGGGTTAGAAGGTCAGCTGGAGCTGAGCTTGCTCTGTTTGTTTCAGCTCCACTGTAAATATCAATTTCTTTCCCTGCCCTCCCCAGCCATTAGCAACAGCAGCTCCAGGAAAACGTAACGTGATTCCAGGAAAGCAGAGAGGAGAACTCCACAACAGTTTAAGGCTTTTTCACCTTTTGCTCCATTGTTGTTCCCCAGCTATTGAGCTGCCAAGCCCTGGCAGCTGAGTGCCCTGCATCCCGACTCCCGCCCTCCCATCAGATTTCCATTAGTGATACTGAATTATTTAGTGAATGCATTGAAGATTGAAATCAACCACTTCTGAGCTGTGCACCCTCTCACTCTATCTTTCATTTCCAGCCCGCACGCTCTCATCACAGAGACTATCAATCTTACAATTGGAGTAGAAAATCCACGGAGTTCAGAAATAATAATTCATTCCTCACTCTCTAATATTAATGTAATCCAGCGTATAAAAATTGGGTTTCCCAGACGCATGTGGAAGACAATGGCGAGAGCATGAACTCAGAAGAGTTATTCTTTCATGCACATATGCTAAGAACTTAAGATATTTGAAAACAAAGTCAGTGGCCCAGAACTTGATCTTAAGCTTCAGTCACCAAACCATGAATACATGTGGTAACTTTACACATTTGACTGACTCTATTTTCTACAATGGGATTAAAGCTCTTCTGCTCAAAATTATTCATGTGCATACATCTGCATGTTGCAGTTTGAAATCCACAAATATAATGTGACACAGCAGGCCTTTCCAGATCCCCAGCATTTAAAAGGCTGCTCTTCATATGTTGGCTTCTCTCACTACTTTCTTCTTTTGTTTGTGCTGGCAATCCTGGGAATGGAAGTCCTACATATCCAGGATCTGAAATTAAAATAAAATACCTTAGCTATGATTAAAAAAATTGCTCTGTGTACGTGATCACTTTTTTTTCCCATAAACAAACATGGTCATTTCATTCTAGTTTTGCAGTTTAGGGAGAAGTTTAAACTAAAAGAAAATGGCATTTTATTATGAAAGGCGGAGCAACAGCTACCACTTCTGTTCTGTGTTCTGGGGGTTTATCATTATTCATTGTAAAATCGAAGCAAAATGCAGAAACAACATGTTTTTCCTTTGAAAAAGAACCAATAAAATTGACATTTTCACTTGATTTCAAACTTCTGGCAGAAAATTACTGTAAAATTAGAATGCAAATTTCCCTCTCAATTTCTCACAGGAAGAACCTGATTTGCTAACACCTATTTTTTTCACAAGGCACCATACCCAAGTGCCTAACTATTCTGTGAAAGGACTGGCTTTAGAAGTAGAGAAGACAGCATTTATAATCCCACCAAATCAGTCCTTGATGCTTCATTAAGGCAATCAGCTAGTATCAGACACAGTACTAAATAGCTTTGCCCTAGGCACTGGACTGAAATGGTCAATTTTACTCTCTGCCAAGCCAGCAATAACAGATTAGAGGCTCTAACTCTATAGCAGGCAAATTATTAGAAAATTAGAAGTATTCTGATCCTTTCCCTGTGAGCTAAATCATGACACAGAACATTTTCCAGTTAAAACTATAGTAACCACATTTTGAAATACATAATCACTAGCTTTCAATCCAATTGTGCCTATATAATCAAAAAACATTTCTTACTATATTCCCTTTAGGATAAATTGGTAGTATTTTGGGAGCAACCATTCCAACACCCTTTGCATCAGCAACATGATGCAACCAGCACAACTCTGAGCCTGAATGTATGAACAAAGAAATTCTACTTTACCAAAATGTTCTCTCGCCTTCTGATTTGTCAATTTGTAAAGAGTTCACCTGTGTAATTATACTGATGCTAAACTTCACATTTCAAGACAAATATAAGTGGTTTTAACAAGTTTTTCTTATGCACAATCAAATAAGAGTTCTCTTTCAGAGCACCTGCAGAACAGGCAGCTAAATCCTTGATTAAGAATCTGAGTGAAATCACAGCAATAGAAGGAACACCGAGAAAATAATATTGACAAATAATTACCAAACATATTCAGAAATACCATTACTGAGAGTCCTTTATAGCTGTTTTTCCCAAGACTCTGATGGCTTAGTTCACAGTTGAGCTGGTCAGCTTTCAATGGGTACAGTACAAGCTAGCACATTCTAACAGAGGGGGTTTTCTTCACTCCAGTTAGGAGCAGGCACTGTAGTAAAGGCGAGCCTGCACTGAGACTGACAGCTCTGGAAGGGACAGCAACTCATCCATTAAGTAGGACATCATAAAATTCAGGCCCTAAAATGGTTGCTTCCAAGGAGGATAGGTTTGGAAAGCACTTTAGGAGCTAGCTAAATAGATATTTTCGCAAGAGAATAAAATAAAAAGTGAAATTGTATTAAGTTTATGCAGTATTCTTTCCCTGCTACCGTTTTTTTTTAGAAACAGCTGTGGAAAATGAGAAATTTGGGTGATATCACATACAGAGATAATGAGAAATCTACATAAAGGTCTGTTGTTAAAAACATAAGAACTGGAGGAAGAACAGCTATAACCTGCACATGTGCAATACCTCATTAGTTAATGTAATGACCAGGATTTTTTGCCCATAAGAACAAAATTAGGTACATCTGTTCTTAACTTACTGGCAATTTCTTGCTTGAGATTTGAACCAGTTGCATGGCCCTCATAAAGCACAATACATCTTTGATGGAAACTCCTGTGGGATGCTGTTGGCTTCAACGTCAGCTTGATCTAGGTTTTCATGCTCAGGAGTCTAACAAAACGTGGCATCATCATTCACAGGCCTAGACCTGGACTGGCTGTTATTAAAAAAAAATGTGCACATTAAAACCTTTTAACATCCACATTAAAAATTTCATTCTGATATCAAATTGTGGGGATTACTGTGGGCAGTGCTAACACCTCTTGCTAAAATGTGATTTTTTTTTTCCCCAAAGACGTAGTTCCCAGCATTATGTGATTGCTTTGGACATGCAGTTTTCAATAGTAAAAAGTGCAAACATGGGGGAGAAAGTCCTGATTCTTCCACTTACACTTTACAGGAAAATCTCAGAATATAAATGTTAAAACATTGTTAAAAAAAATCCAGAGTCAATAAAAATTCTCAGAATATCTGTCAAACTGTATATCATAAATTCTATATTATAATATATAATACATATAAATGTTTAACATTTGGAGCCTTTCTCACAAGAGTTGGTGGGAATTTTTTCACATTTTAAATTCTTGGAACCATCAACATAGTGAGAAAGACTTGAGAAAATAGCCACACATGTTGTTCTTTTGGTTATTTCCTCTGGTGCATCCTTCACTTCAGTAGTTTACTTTACATATCAGGAATTTGAAGGGGGTAGAACACAGAGGAAGGCACCTTCCCATGCAGAATAATTTCTGACATCACTTTAAAAATCCTAATTTTAGGCTCATTTTGGCAAAACCACTGCAGCTGTTGCTTGTAGTAATTTTGCCTTTACCGTTCCTTTCTAAAGTGAAATTATGAAGATTTTGAAAAGAGTTAGGTCTGAGCAAAGATAATTGGTTTTACTTTGAGGAGAGGGAACAATCAGGGTAACCCCGTACCATCCACAGCTCCTTTGGTCATTAGTCTTATTATTTCTACCAAGAAGTGGATAGGAGCAGGGTCTCATCCTGTTTTCTAAGATCCCTCAGGTACTTTATGCCTTTTGAAGATACCATGTCTATTTAGTATTTATGCAATATTTAAAATAGAGGAAAAAAATCTTAGCTAAGGTTTCTTTCGTCCTAATTTTTGTATTAATTGTAATTAATTAATATATGACATTATTGATGAAATTACATTCAGAACCTGAGAGGATATATGTTCTTGTACAGCAATATTTTTGCTTTTTCAATTTGCTTTTCAACACTACGTGAGATTCTTCAGAACTGTTTTTACCTCTCCAAGCTATTCTTTTTCTAATTATTTTGCCTAAATGCTAAGATATTGCAAAGTAGACCTTTCCAAACAGTTGAGTTCTATCTCTCTCTTCAGCATTCATCCCTCTCTCTTTAAATAACCTGCATCCTTCTCTTTGTCTAAATGATGCTAATATAAGATCTGATTAGGACAGCATAAATAATGCACATCTAGAAATTGCATGGAGTTGAAAGCAGCAACACCACCAGATTTGTCTTAGGGACCACAGTTCACTGCCTGAAGGCAATATCATATTTAATGGAATGCTCCCAATATTTAACAAAATTCCCATGCTTCTGGTACAACTTGCCTATCTACATTTCCTTCATCTTATCTTTTCAGGAGGTAGAAAATGTGAGTCCTTAACAAGGAGTTTGTATGAGTCTGTGACCCTGTTTCACTGTTGCCTGAATTCTTTCTTTAGTGACATGTTTTAGATTTTGATTAATTTTTTCCCCTTTTTTTTTTGTGTGTGTGTGACATCTGTTTTGTTTCAGCTGCCTGGGATAGGAAATGAGGAGCACTTTCCTAGCTGTGTTGCCTGTCTTTACTCTAGCATCTATGGGTACCATTTATTTCCAGATGAAATATTGTTTTGGAATGTTGTAAAATGATACTCCCTTTATGTTTCAAATTATTCCTACAGTGTTGGTCAAAAAAATGAAAAACACCTAATTTTGAAGCATAGGCATAGGACCAGGTCACAAATGTAATTCAATGCTCTTTATATAGTGTTTTTTCCCCTGGTTGTCCTGATGATGAAAGAAGTGCTGGGAATCCATGAACTTGTTTAGCAAGTGTGTCTTTTGTGGGTTTGCTTATTCATGAAATTGAAAAGTGAAGATGGGTAAAATCCATGCAAACTGATGCACTCCCTGATCTGGACAGGAAAAAAGTCATCCTCCATGGAATCCAGGTTTATTAACAGGGATAACCTTTTTATTAAATCCTGGATGAACCCCCACAGCTGGATTCCCCTGCTGCCCCAGCCTGGCTAGGAGGTAGATTCATCCTGTAAGGAATGCCCAGATCCCAGTGCAGGCACAGTGCATTGAGCTCTGCTCACTGTGGAGCCAATTCTCACCTGTGATTTTCCCCCCTGACACAATAAGCCAGCTGTGTATGTGAGTCTGAAATATTACCCAGTACTTTGCTACAAGAATTGTTCTAGGAAGGCGATTCAAGGCACATTTTGCTGGGCTTAGTGCTGTTAAAGGAAGAAAAAAAAAAGCCCAAAACAGATCAGGTAAATTAATTGGAATTTACACCTTCTCAGGCTGCAATAATAATATGCCTGTAAAATTTCAGGGTTGCAATTCCTGGGACATCAAGGTGTCACCCAAGATGTCTCAAAACCACTACTGATTCAAACTTTGCTCTGATTACAACCATTCAAAATTCAAATCCCACCTACTAAGATTACTGAACAGAATTTGAGAGAGGCCAACAATATTGTTTTACACATTCAGGTGCTTTTATATGCGGGGTGGTTGGGAAGAGGAAGAGGGTTGGATTTGGAAACTCTTCAGAATTCAGACCATTTTTAAGCTCAGGCTGTCTTAAAAAATGAAGATGAATTAAAGAAAATGAAAAGTGATTTCCTGTTACCCTTGTGCAGAATTACTTGACCAACACTGTTAAAATTCTGGCATTCATAGCTGTAAAAGTCATTAAACAAATGTCCCCCAGCTTGAAGAGGTCTTAGTTTCATACATCTCATCAATACTTGAGACATGGGGCAAGACTGAACTGCTGGTTTTGACCCTCATTCTTGTGCCAAATTTTTCACTATGAACTCTTAAAAGCCTTTGTGTAATTAACATATGAAGGGGATTAATTTAGTCACTTTTGTCAAGGTTTGGGTTTTTTGGATGTAATTTTTTTTGTGTTGCCTTCTTTTTCTTTTCCTTAACTAATATTTCAGAGCAACAGCTAAGAATGGGCATTAATTGTTTCAAAAGGTAAGTTTGTAAGATTGAGGCAAATGAAAAAAGAAGGCTTGAAAGAGTAGTTCTACCTTAAGGATAATCAGGCTGCACCAGATCCACTTTCTTCATAGTTATTGGAGAAAATGATGACAAGAAGAGGACTGAAAGACAGTGGTCACCGAGGCCTGAGTCAGCTGGCAGAACTGTATCTACATCATGACACTTCTGGAGAAGCCTCCACCTCTCACCCTTGTGGCAGGAAGATGAGGAATTACCCACCTGCTTACCTGGAAATTCTGTGTGCTTCTTCCAGTCGAACACCCTGCTCCTCCAGGGCCGTGTTTGGGTAAGCTTGAGCACAGCTGTACCCTGAGGCAGATCATTTTTTAGCTGTTAGGTTCAGCTCACGCTGAGATAAAACCATTTTGGTGTTGTTGTTGGCCAGTACAGTGGTATTTGAACCTGGGGAGTAAGCAGCTCTCTTTTTCTACTGACTAACAGAGAGCACAAGTCTTAGACCAGGCCCTGTAAGGCTTTTTACTGCTATGCCACATTACGATGGACAGAAGAAAAACTAAACAAAAGAGAAAACATTTCCATATCTATTGTTTTAGGGGATCAGAATCAGACTTTTTCCTGGTGTCCATGTGTATCAATGGAAAGAATGTGACAGGGCTGCAGGCTGTCCCCTCTTTCTCCTCCCAGTTTCCACTTAAAGACCCAACACATTTGAGAAGAACAAATCTGTTTCCTATTTTCTGCACAATAGGGATGCAACTTTTAGCTTCAGGGAACAAAAAATAAAACAAAAAAAAACCACCACAACAAACCCTAACAATTGAAAGAAAAGTGCATAAGTTCATGAAAATACCTTCAGCACAAGAGACTGCAGAAACTAGAAAATTCAATAGGAGACACACAGTGCAATAGAATTTGCCTGATGTGAGGTTAACATAGTGGGGAGTCAGAGGACTTGCAGGTCTGTTTTTTATATCCAACAGTGATTTCCTCGGTGACTTTGAGTAAAGGAGCCCCTCTCTAGCTGTTTGTGCTATGTTCAGCACCTGATTCTGAAAATCATACACATTTTGTGTTTCCGTTTGTCAATTCATATTCCCTGTTCCTTATAGCAAGTACTTTTTTCTTTCTTTCTGCTTTTATAAAATTTTATAATTATTTTTATAAATTTTATAAAATTCTAAAGAAGGCCTTGGTAAGACCTAAATAATGGTTCTAAACTCAAGGCTCCAACCCTGATAATCCTGCCCTAGCCTCAAAGCTGACCCTGGTTTGAGTGCAAGACTGGGTCAGATGTCCCCACCAACATAAATTAGTCTACATTTGTATGATACAATTTATATATATGTATAGGTTATAAAATACACACAAATTGTTTCTGTAATCTTGTGAGGAATTATAACAAAGAGCTGCAAAAACATCTCATATTGGTTAGGAAAAAAGGGCAGCAGCAACAGGAAGGTTCAATATGCCTGGGTAGGACCAAAGTGCAGATGTGAGACAACTAGAGCTGGGCACCACAGTCTGGAAACAGAATGTTAATTTCTCACACCAGAAAGTTTTGTTTCCTCAAGACACGGGTAGTAAGAGAGGATTTAAGCAGAGAAACTAACTATGGCCAGTAACAATGAAGTTCCTGAATTATCCACCATTCCCAAGCCCTTGGATCCAAGACCTTCACAGAACCACAGAATCCTTTAGGTTGGAAGAGACCTTTAAGATCAGTCCAACCATTAACCAAACACTGTCAAGTCCAGGATTAAACCACATCACTAAAAGCCACATCTACACAGTTTTTAAATGCCTCCAGCGGCACCAGCTGAACCACAACCCCAGGAGAGCCTGTTCCAGTGCTTGCCAACCCTTTTGATGAAGAGACTTTTCCTAATGTCCAATCTAAACCTCACCAGGCACAACTCAAGGCCATTCCCTCTTGTACCATCACTTGCTTTCAGGAAATTGTAGAGAACAACAAGGTCTCCCATGAGCCTCCTTTTCTCCAGGCTGAGCAACCTCAACTCCCACAGCTGCTCCTCTTAAGACCATTGCTCCAGATCCTTCCCCTTAGACATATAAATGGCCATTTTTACAGATGTCTTTTTTATTGGATGACTGAGTTGAGGTATTGTAAAAGGCTGCCATTTAGAAAGAGATGTGAATCGATACTCTGGAAAGAATAATCTCAGTGTTTGTTATTAATAATAACAGAAAAAGAAGATAATCAGATCCTGTATCACTGTGTCTTCAAAATTAGAATACAGGAAGTTACAGAAACTTAACAAAAAAGAAATCTTAAATGAGAAGGTCAGAAAGTATTGGCATTCTAAATCAAACAGTGCCTCATAATCCTAATTAGCCCTTATTCTCTTTCCCCTGCAAAAGCACAAAGGTGCTTCATTTCTGGCTACAGACTGGACCTCCTTCATTATTAAAGGGTGAAAAAAAGCCACAGATGATCTCCAGAGCACTGCAATACTGACCTAGCTGTCCCATTAGGAGGTCACTTAGAGGTGGGCACTGCAAGTAAAAATCAGCTTGACTGCAAATCCAGTATAAGAATTTCAGGGTGACTTGTGGACTCAGACACACTGCTCACTTGGTTTTGTATTAGGGAAAACTTCAAGATACAAAAAAAACTTTTAAGTGACTGGAAAGACTAACAAGAACTGTGAATAGCAGTGTCACATGGAGAAACTGCTGGTTATCCAGCGACCCCTTACTGTACAATCATTCAGCTGGACACCACTGTTCATATTGCCCTTTCATTATACATTTCATAAAAGGCAGAAGGGAGGAACAAGGAAAAGGAGTGAACAGCCAGAATAATAACCCCTTATATTTATATGGAGCCTTGTATCCCATTAGGATGTACTTTAGGGATGATAGTGAGACCCATTAGCAAAGCACAGATACTCCTGGAGCTAAGTATGTATTCATAAATGGACTGAGAAAGACCAGGGCTTGTTAGAATATCATCAGCTCTGTCAGCGAAGAAATTTATGAAATACATACATGCATTAACAAAAAGATACAGGTAATCATACCCTTTTTAAAGCAAACATCATCCTCAGCCTGTTGGCTGATTATATCAGGAATAAAACCCCCAAAATCCGGACACCAAGCACTAGTCGGAATCACCTAACACCATTTTTGACTAAAGGTCACTCAGGTTTGATGCTCTCTGGGATCCAAAGTATTCAAAACTACATTTTTAATCTTATTCTTTCCTTTTTAAATCAATTCTTCATTCCCTTCTCACCCTTAAAAAAGCCAACCAAACAACAACAAAATATAATTCCAACTACTCTGTGCCCTCCCTGTTTTGTGGAGAGTAATGGAACTTCCTCCTGAGCAAGTCTACACCCATCCTTTGGTGAGGAGCCTTCTCCTCCCTCTCATTTTATCAGAAGGTTTCATCCAAAAGCTGAAACCTCTGTGGCTCCCTGTCAAGGTGTTACATGCTTTGGAGGCAGATGTAGAAGAATGGAGGCTGCAGTCAGGAGTCCTTCTGACAGTCAGTCCTACTGATTTTTGTTAGTTGTGTGATAGCAAACTGTTTATAGTTGTTAACCAGGCAGTGCTTTGTTCTCCTGGCTTCCTACCATCTACAGATTGCCCATCTGAATTAACACCCAGCAGCCATCTCCTGTTTCTTATCCATGGGAAGCAAACTCCATATTTTCCTGGGTATTGGAAATCACAGCTCACCTTTAATACCACAGAACTGCTGGCCTTATTGAATGAGAGCAGCAGAATCCACACACTTGACCCACTAATTCTTTTAGCTCCACACTCACACAGCACCAGTTCCTGACAAACACACACACACATCCCTGGTGCCAATTTAGATTGTGGATAGATGGGGCAGAAGCAGAGAGGGTGCACCTCTGAAGGTTTTCTTGTGCTGCTGTGAGCTAATCCAGCTGCAAATACAATACTCATGTAGCAGTATCAAGCCTGGAACGTGAAAATACGAGATCAAACACCTTGAAATTATGGGACCGCTTCCAATATTTACCTATTTTTAGACTTAACAACCTTGGCAACATGTCTTACAAGCATCACTACCTAGTTTAAAAGGTCCCTTGTTAGGGAGAAACACATTTTAACTGCAGGGAAATACTGAAATCACTTGGCTGCCATGAAGCTGCAGGGGTCTGGGGGGGGGAAAGGGTTTCAAAGCAAATTATTCCTATCATGATTGGGTTTTTTCCACCCAAGAATGGGGTTTTATTGTTTCCATTGTAGTTACATTCCTACTCTGAAAGCCTTAGCTTTTTAAAGAAACAAAATTACATTTTCATATGTAAAGAAAGGTTGCATGGAAAAGGGAATTCCCCACTTAAGTACATTAGCCTATGATATAGATATTTTAATGTATGTGTGTGTTTGTGTGCATATATAGTTATGAATTTCACTGGCTCAAAGAATTTTGTAGGGAATGTTGGCAAGAAATAGCTCTGTGTTAGAAAGAGTTAACAGAGCTGAAAGGCTGAGTAACAAGGGCAAATTACAATGGATGAGAAAAGAGCAGTTGGACTCTCTTCAGAACTACACACATGTGTAAGGCCACACACATCCAAGAATTTGGGGTGCAAACCCAGTCGGACGCCAGGCTGTTTTCTCACTTTTTTTAGACGCACCACTGAGCAGCTCTGCCTGCAGGTGGTGGAACACCTCCAGAGGTTGCTGTGGGGGCAGCCCTGAGCACATCAAGAAGCACCCCTTCCCCACAGACATTTCCAGAGAGCAGCTGGCAGCCATTTGGTGCAGCTGGTGGCTGTGGAGGACCCCAGAGGAGTCACTGCTGGGCACCACAGGGCTCCTGGACGTCAAAGCAGCGCTTGGTGGCCGTTCCTTGCTGTGCAGTGTAACTCACAACCAGGCTGCATCCTGCCAGTCCTGCACAGGCAGAACAGTCAGGCCTTTTAGCACTACTCTTATTAATAATGATAATATTCCTAGGCTGTCTGAGACAGCAGGAAAAGGGAGCTTAAGACATCCTTTAAAAGACAAGCACGCAGCTGGCTGCTGGCAGCAGCAGTGAGCATCAAAGGGCTTGGAGTGGAGAGGGGAGACAGAACCATGTGTGAGGGAGGTGTTCTGGGGGCAGGCACTGTCCCAGAGAGACAGGACAAAGGAAACATCACAAAGTGATTCAGAAATACAATTTCAGGGTGGGACAGCAGAGGCAGGGGAGCTGTTAGGAAATATCGACTTGCACAGAAGAGAGGTTACAAAACTTCTGTGTCAGAAATGGCACAGAAACTCCTGAGTGAGGCAGGGAGGGCAGCTGCTGAAGACAAGAAAGTGAGCAACAGCCATGAAATTCTCAAAAATTCTTCAATCAGACACAGCTGTGCAGAAACAAGCAGAGTTTCATTATATGCTTATGGGGTAGTCCTGAGATAATAGGGAGGTGAACCAGAAAATGCCCTGGAGAAACTCTCTGGAGATGCACAGCTAAGATCCTGAGGTGACTTACACACCTACATTACAGTCCTGCTAATCTCTGCTGGATCTCTCCTGCACACGCTGAATGCTGTGCTGGCAAGCTGATTTTACTAAAGGACTGAAAATATGTTCTTGGAAATATTAAAGGTATCATTAACATTTTTCTTTACCATGAGCTTGAAGTTGATTTATCCAGAGGCTTAACACTCCCTTCTCTACACTACCATACACACATATGCAGAATTTTGACCCCTGGGTCCCTTTCCTCCACTACCCCTAACTCTTCACAACTTCCAAGTCACACCAGTCTTTCCACTCTGCCAGAAGCAGCAACCCAGCTCTGCTGGCAAATAACACAAAGAAACTCAGCCCAGCCAAGGCATGCGCTTCTTCACTTTTTATTCTGTACATTTCCACACAAGTCACAATACAGAAAAAGTGTCCAAAAGGAACAGTAACCAGCTCTTTCACTGTATACATATTTCTTCCTTCCCCCAGTTTAAAAATCTCCTTAGTTAGCAACACAGTGATCAAGATTCTTTGTATAAACAGGGAATGCAAGAAAATCGTGGAAGAAAAAACTTTCTTACTTTGTTACAAAAATCCCCTCCTTCTTGTATTCCCCCTCACTGATGAATACCTGTGCCTTGATTCTCTCTGTTAAACATATATCCTGCATTCATGGGTACTGCTGTGTGCCTCAGATTCCTTTTGCCAGCTGGCAGCCTCAAGATGCTCCAGCGCATTATGCATGGGGTCAGGTAGCATAAAAGAGCCCTTTGAGATGTTATTACAGCTCCTGGAACAGATGTGGGTTCAGATAATAGGATATGTACAAATACTGGAACTCTGGATGCCCACAAAATGTTGGTTAAAAATGCTCATTTGTTATTTGAATTTACTGCTCTGTTCAGGGGCCAAACGTGTTATGGAATGGTCCAGGTTCTGACCTCTGTCACATCTTGGCTCACCAGGAGTGAAGTAGTGCAGAGGAGGTCAAAATCTGTCCATTGTCCTTTCTCCACCATCTCCAGGAAGCACCACTATATATATATATATATATATATACACATATATAAATATATATATATTTATATATATGTATAGCCTGATGGAACTCAGCCTTTCCATCAAGAGTCTGTTCATCACCATCCCACTCCTCCCTGGCCTTGGTGACTCCTTCCTAGCCTTCTTCCTTACACTTCCAGTTCCCCAAATCTTTGCTAACCCTTGTCCTTGTACTTTACCAGTTTTCAACTCCCATTTGCCAGGTGGCCAGAGGAGATGTTAATATGAAGGCGAGAGAATCTGTTCCCTCAAATGTTTCTCTCCATTCCCCAGAAAGCTTTTGCATCAACAAACTAAAGTGGTGATTTCTGGACTCTTAGGCAATATTCTGTCATACCAGCATAATAACAGAGAGGTGACAAAAGAGTTATTTCTGAGATGGGCACTCCCAAAGGAAACATTGTGCTCAGTGAACTCAATACGATGCAATAAAGCTGCTCTAAAATTTAGCAAAATACTCTTCTCTCAAGAGATATGAACCACCTGATTGCTTTCATTGACTTGAAATATTACCTGAGTTACAACTTTTAATACAAGATAGCTCAAGCATAGAAATCAAGCATGAAAAGTGCAAAATAGTTCATTGGAAAATTGTCATTTTCCATCCCTCGTTACTATCTCAACTTAAACCAGTTAAACTAAAAAGCATGGGACAGGGCTACTCTGACTGTCTCTCAAAAAATGGCTCCAGAAGAAGCAGGATTCTATAGAGGAGCAATATTACAAGGCACAATAAAACAAAAACAAGCAAACAAACAAAAAAACCCCACACAAAACAAAACAAAAAAAAAACCCACCAAACAAAACTTCAAACAAAAAACAAAGTAAAAACCCAAACAATTAAAAATAGTTAATATACAGCATATTTTAGGCTTGTAGCACAAAGCATCTTACCTGTCTGTGTATGGAGAGGTGATATTATCCCCATTTTACAGATAAGAAAACTGAGGCACAGCAAGGCTAAATTATTTACCCAAAAGGACTCAGTGGAAGTGGCAGGAATACAACCTCAAACCCTTGATTTTCTACCCTTGGCCCTATGTCTTTGACCCCAGTACCTCCAGAGAGAATTCTGATAAATTCTGAAAGCAAATACTTTCCCTATTCTGTGACACAGCCATGTAGCACACAGACTTGTTAACTCTCATAAGACAGAAACATGCCATTAAACCAAGGGACTATTTTTTGCACAATCTCCTTTGTTTTGCAGCAAAACAAGAAGTCAGGTCTTGTTGGAAATAAATCCTCAGCGAGCTAGCTGTGACAGTCTCATAAACCAAGCTCAGTCTTTACATACATTGCATTTTCATGAGCACAAAACTGCAGCTTGAGGAGCGTTTGTGTCCGTAGGAAAAGCGTGTTTTCCCCCATACCATGCCGGTTTTTCCCAGTGCAAGGCTGCAAAACCACGGCTGTTCCAAAAGCTGTGCAGAAGCAAAGCAGCAATAGCAGTGGCACAAAGGCAGGCCTGTAGCTTGTAGCAAAATATTCTGCTCACTGACTCAGAGAGGACACTGAAACCTCCACGGACTGCCAGAAGGTTTGTGTGGGAGCTGCAGAACACAAGTCCTCGGCTTCATCCTTGGCTAGACTTTCAAAAATCTTTCAAAAGCCTCCTGCTTCCAAAAAGCTGTCTGCATCCAAAATGACTGGTGCAGGGTTTGCAACACAAAACAATATGGGCAGGAGAAAAATAACCTTCATTTCCCACTGTGAAAGCACATTTCACCTTGAGGAGGTTTCTACAGAGAAATGTTGGCAGTCATATTCCATTCCATTCCATTCCATTCCATTCCATTCCATTCCATTCCATTCCATTCCATTCCATTCCATTCCATTCCATATTCCCCTCCCCAGTGCACTGCACCCTGGTGGGTTGGTGGCCAAGATCCTAAGTCCATTTGGAAAGGGATTTTAACTCCTGGGTATTTCATTTTCCAGTAGAGTTACAGGACACAGACACATGTAACACATGGTGTGAGGGCAGCTAGATGGCACCCATTACAAAGGGCATTCTCAGGATGATTGCTCTGGGAAGACACAGGCAGGAATCCCTGTCCTGAGGCACCAGGAAGAGAATCAAAAAGAGCTTCGAAGAGCCCTTAAGAAAGGAAGGCAGCTCCTACAGGCTTGCTGATGTTCATATGTATTTTACACTCTACCTGGCACTGGAGGGGTGTGGGAATAGGTCCCTTCAAAGAGTTGTTACTTTTGCCAGGAAGGTGAGAGATTGATCTTTCTGCACATAAAGCATCCCCTCCTTTCCCTTTCCCAGCTCTGTGAGGTGGAACAGCAAGCTGGGGAGAGACAAAGCTCCCAAGAGCTGCTTAGTGCTTTGAAGGCTCAGCCACTTCTTTTCTTTTCTCCCAAAGCTGTTGTGTGATCAAAGGAGGCAGAGGAGAGAGAATCACTCTGCGGTGACATGTAAACGGAACAAGAAATCCTAATAAGCCCCTGCCATCTCCCTGTGATTTCTGTGAGGGACATGCTGAGCAGAAAAATGTACAGTAGCAAAACCAGCCATTTTGCATGAGAGACCAGCACCAGAGCTTGCCAGCTGGAAGGAGATGCCTCTTCTTACAAGCATAAGCACAGAGCAATGCAGTTACATTCGCCCAGGCAAAGATTATTTAACAGGAAAATCACAAAGGGAAGAAACATGAGTAGAC